>WNWK01031895.1:0-22336 GCA_009830355.1 Cherax destructor
CACCATTTGTGGTCATTTCAGACTCACTTAGTGCTTTACAGGCTATCCGAAAATTTGATGCACCTCACCCCCTAGTTCTTCGTATCCAACTTTGGTTACGCCGTATCTCTAACAAACACAGATATTGATTTTTGTTGGGTCCCTGGTCATGTTGACGTACAGGGCAATGAACAGGCAGACACTGCTGCACGGTCAGCAGTACATGACCTTCCAGTTTCATATAGAGGTTTTCCTTTCACGGACTATTTTGCGGTCATTGCTACCCACCTTCGCACCCGTTGGCAACAACGCTGGTCTGACCTGCTAAATAACAAACTTCATTCTATTAAACCGATTACATGTATAGGTTTCTTGCCTTCTTCTTGTCACCAATGTCGAGGTTGGGAGACTACACTCTCCCGTCTTCGCATCGGCCACACTCGTCTTACTCACGGGTATCTCGTGGAGAGGCTCCCTGCCCCTCTCTGTGAGCATTATCAGGTTCCAGTGTCTGTTCGACATATTCTGTTGGACTGCCCACTCTATCAACGAGCACGCAGAATTTACCTCCAACGCCTTCTTCGCTCTGCGGCTATTTCTTTACCTTCCCTTCTTGCTGATGGACCCTCCTTTAATCCTGACTCTCTTGTTGACTTTTTGACAGAAACTGACTTACTACACAAACTCTGAAGATTATACCTCTAGCACCTCCCTCAGTCCCTTCTACCTCGATCTCTTGCTACCCTCTATCCCTGCACTATCCACTGTCCTGCTGCACTCCATACCCTACTAATCATCCATCTCCCTCCTACAACCCATTCTCCCTGCATCCTGCAATAACCTGCAGCACTGTATGATCCCTGTGGTTTAGCGCTTCTATTTGATTATAATACAGTGGACACCCGCCTAACGAACACCCTGGAAATCGTACAATTATGTAAGTACAGTCATCCCTAGGTTTTCAGTTGTCTCAGTTTTCACCGATTTTGGTTTTCAGTCACTTTTTTCGTGGAAAAATTGTCTCAGTTTTCACCGATTGTCTCAGTTTTCACCGATGGTACGGAACCTGTCCCCCAGTGCCCCGCACATACAAAGCCCGCTAGACCGCCACCCTTGCACATTGTCACGCAGTGTAGCATTGTTTATGCTTGAGTGAACATCATCCCAGGAGTTCATACAAAACATATATTAACAATTCATTGTTTTTGGCCCTTGATTATTGTGTGTGACTACTAAATAAGCTACCATGGGCCCAAAGAAAGCTCCTAGTGCCAGTCCTTTGGTAAAGAAAGTGAGAAACACAATGGAGTTTAAGAGTGTAGCAGGCATGCAGGAAGTGTAGCATGTATGCAGGGAGTGTAGCATGTATGCAGGGAGTGTAGCATGTATGCAGGGAGTGTAGCATGTATGCAGGGAGTGTAGCATGTATGCAGGGAGTGTAGCATGTATGCAGGGAGTGTAGCATGTATGCAGGGAGTGTAGCATGTATGCAGGGAGTGTAGCATGTATGCAGGGAGTGTAGCATGTATGCAGGGAGTGTAGCATGTATGCAGGGAGTGTAGCAGGTATGCAGGGAGTGTAGCAGGTATGCAGGGAGTGTAGCAGGTATGCAGGGAGTGTAGCAGGTATGCAGGGAGTGTAGCAGGTATGCAGGGAGTGTAACATGTATGCAGGGAGTGTAGCAGGTATGCAGGGAGTGTAGCAGGTATGCAGGGAGTGTAGCAGGTATGCAGGGAGTGTAGCAGGTATGCAGGGAGTGTAGCAGGTATGCAGGGAGTGTAACATGTATGCAGGGAGTGTAGCAGGTATGCAGGGAGTGTAGCAGGTATGCATGGAGTGTAACATGTATGCAGGGAGTGTAGCATGAATGCATGGAGTGTAACATGTATGCAGGGAGTGTAACATGTATGCAGGGAGTGTAGCATGTATGCAGGGAGTGTAGCATGTATGCAGGGAGTGTAGCAGGTATGCAGGGAGTGTAGCAGGTATGCAGGGAGTGTAGCAGGCAGGGAGGGAGTGTAGCAGGCATGCACGGAAGTGACCCCGGATAAGGACTTGGTACCTAAATTCCTTATGGAAGGATTCCCTTCCAAAAATAGGGTCTCTTCCCTCTTCCCTCCTCCCTCTCTTCCATCCAGCAACATCAGTCTTCAATAAAGGTAAGTGCCACATAGAGTTCATTTATTTGTGCATGTAAATCTATCTTTAAGGCCCCCCAATTTTTTTTTTTCCAAACTTCTGGGTTTCTGGAACGGATTAATTGAATTTCCATTATTTCTTATGGGGAAAATAGTTTTGGTTTTCACCGATTTTGGTTTTAGCTGATCCATCTGGAACGGATTAAAATTGAAAACCAAGGGATGACTGTATAATATTGTAAGTGCTTGTGGAAGTGTATATTTGGGGGTCTGAAATAGACTAACCTACGTGACATTATTTCTTAAGGAAGTATAAATTCGTTTGGTAATGGCACTTGAGCAGGCTTCTGGAATGAATTTTGTTCATTAGGCGGTGGTCCACTGTAATAATAATATGTAAGTGTATTTTTGTAAGTATATTTTTGGGGGTCTAAACGGACTAATCTAATTTACATTATTCCTTATGGGAACAAATTCGTTCGGTAACAGCATTCTGGAACGAATTATGGCCGATAACCGGGGGTCCACTGTATAAGACAATGTGCCCAGATCAACAAAAAATGCCGGCTGGAGAAAATTATGACCTAGTCTGGTGAATAATTTCACAGATTTTTCCCTCAGTTGAGAGTCACGTCAAGGAAATTGTTCAGCTGGCATTGAGATTGCGAAGTGAGGGCTTTGAAGACGTACAGCCAGAAGACATCAATGAACTATTGGAAGATTACGAGAAAGAACAAATTCAGAGGAAATGTTGGCAGAGCTCAATTCCCAGATAGAAGGGACTCAGAGACTTGAAGAGAATGAGGAAGCAAAGAAACAATTAACACGTTAACAGTTACATGATAAGTTTCATGTTGCATCTAGTGCATCTAGATGTGTCACTGACACAGCTTGATGCACTTGATTTGTCACTGACACAGCTTGATGCACTAGATGTGTCACTGACACATCTAGAAGCACTGCACTTAAACAGTTGCTGTACTAACATCAGCTGTATAGAGTACTGATGGGTAATACACAGCAGACTCATGACAGATTTCTTCAGGGCTTCCTTAAGTAGCGGTTCTGTATCGACCTCACCCCACAAACCCCAGACATCCACTTCAGTCAACAAACCCCAGCCATCCACTTCAGCCCACAAACCTCAGTCCTTCACTTCATCTACCCCAGCCACTTCATGTGGCCCAGTAGAGCAACACCAAGCCTTTCCACTGATGTTAAGCCACTTAAGTAACAACAACCAGAATTTAAGATATGTGTATCACATTGCTTGACTTCATTAATTTATGCTAGGTTAAATAATCCTGTATCATACTCTAATAACATGCTTTAATGTTCCCATAACATTTGTGTGGCTTTTAAAATTTAAAATACGTACTATCTAGTTTATTATTTTAGGTAAATTGTGTATTAAAAGAAAAGTTTTTTTTTAGAGGTGGAATGGAATGTAACCCAATTTTTCACATAAGATGTTCACCTATCACACTTTTATGTGCGGAGCATACTATAATGGTAGTGGGTTTGTGTCAACCATCTTTGATATTGTTTTAATGTCACCTTTGCACCATTTATAACATTTTTAGTATACTATTTTTAAATGTTTATACAGTAGTGTACTGTACTATATTGTAATAAAAAGAATAGAGGAAATCAGCTCTAATATACATTATTTAGGTATGCATACTGATCAGAGAGCCTGTTGTAAGTCCGAGTCGTCGGTTAATGAGTACATCGCTAAGTGAGGAGAGGCTGTATATGTTACCATAGAATGTACTGCAACCAGCTGGGAATTGAACCCAAGTCGTCTAGGTAGCCTCCCGGGACGCTAACTAAACTCTCGATGCCTTAAGTCCACTATGTCACCATGTGGCATGGTGGTGGAGTGGTCTAGGGCATTGAGAGTTTAGCCAGCTTTTCAGGAGTTACCTAGATGACTTGGGTTCAATTACCACCCTGTCACAGTATGTTCTTTGCTTTAAACCATTTGTTTCTGTGTATGCATTGATATGTTAGGATGTAAGACAATTGTTAACTAATGTAACTGTGCTTAATTAAGCTTGCACAAAAGGTAAGTTTAGGCCCTCCCACTAAAGACAATGGACTTGACTGTAAGCCATACAAGGCATGTAGGGAAGAGAAAATTCTATATTCCACAGAGTATTCTAATGATAATTGGTATGTAAGGTGGACAAAGCTTGTTTTTTTTCCAAAATTAACAGCATGCTATTTTGTTCAAAAGGAATTTTCCCCACTCAGCATGATAATGGAAAACAAAATTCTTGTACAGTGGTACCCCGAGTTTCAAACAGCTCCCAACTTGAACAATTATGTAAGTGTATGTATTATTGTAAGTGCTTTTGTAAGTGTATTTTTGGGGGTCTGAAACGGACTAATCTAATTTACATTATTCCTTATGGGAACAAATTCGTTCAGTAACAGCACTCGAACAGCCTTCTGGAACGAATTATGGCCAAAACTCAGGGTACCACTGTAGTTTTAGTAATGACATGTAATGTGTACATATTACTTGAGAGTCTACTGAAAATAAAAATATTACCTATATTATCATTATTATTACATTCACACAATGCAGCAATCTTGTATGGGTCATAAAGTATTGCAAGGTACACAGAGAGTAGCTACTGGCAAAAAGTAATAGCGCAAAGGGTGAATTTATGAGCTAAAACAGAAAGTCCATGTTGGCACGAGTCAGTTTCAGTCAGAAAGTCAGTGTGACTGTGTTGAAGGTTGGGTTTTCCAGAAAGCAGGCAAAATAAGGACACCCAGGTGCTGAAAGAGAGAGGAAATCTATTCCATGCGCTGTGATAAATGATACAATCAATCAAGAAAGTGTCTGACTATCAACAAGGCCTGACAGGTTTCAGAGAATAGTTTCCCAAACCTTGACCAGAGACACTGCCATTGATCTTGAATGCTTAGGGATAGAACTAGAAAACAGTAAAAAAGGCAGACCTCAGTAGATATATATCAAGTAAACTCCTTGATTACCACTACGCAAAAAGACATACAAATTCAGCAACAGCAATTGTAAACAGCAAAACTGTAATTTGATTTGTGCTGAAAAAGCCCCTCGGCACATGTGCCATAATTTGAGTGCTTGAGTGATGCACAAAACTCTGCGTGGCTGTGTGGTGGTGGGTGAGACTACTGTCTTTAACTCTTTGAGGGTCCAGACCCCTGATTTGAAACCTGTTCTCAAGGTACAAAAATTAACAAACAAACAAAAATAACACCAAAAGTACTAAATTTGATGGAAACTTTACAGAATTATACTGGTGCAAAGTTAGTAGTCTTGGTGCAATTTATGCATGAGCAATTTTGGCCACTTTGAGTCCTCTTTTAGGCCAATTCTAATGGTTCCAGTTTACCTATTTCTTAGATATTTCACTAGTATGCTTTCCATTCTATTGACCGAGTACAAGAAACTGCCCATTCAACAATTTCTAATACCCAATAAAGTGATCAGAATTTGGTAATTTGGCTAATTTCACACAAAATTAATAAATTAAAATTTAAAGATGTTGTTCAAAATAAACAATGTAGACATTTCTGGCACTAAAACATTTCCTCTGTTCATTAGTCACTCTCCAAGCCTCTCCTATATTACAATTGCCTTCCATTTGGAATTCTTATTCACACAAGAAATAGAAGATTTACTCTAATTCTCAGATAATAATTTTTTTTTTAACACATCGGCCATTTCCCACTGAGGCAAGGTGACCCAAAAAAGAAACACTTTCAGTTGTGACCTGGTGGCAAAAGCTCTCGCTTCACACGGTGAGGGTCCAGGTTCGATTCCCGGTGAAGGGGTGGAAACATTGGATGTGTTTCCTTACACCAGTTGTCCATGTTCACCCATCAATACAATAGGTATCTGGGTGTTAGTCGACTGGTGTGGGTCGCATCCTAGGACAAAACTGACCTAATTTGCCTGAAATGCTCTGCATAACAAGCAGCTTTCTATATACAGTGGACCCCCGAGTTTCGGTCATAATTCATTCCAGAAGGCTGCTCAAGTGCCATTACCGAACGAATTTACTCTCTTAAGGAATAATGTCAAGTAGGTTAGTCCATTTCAGACCCCCAAAAATACACTTACAAAAGCACTTACAATATAACACTTACATAGTTGTACGATTTCCGAGGTGACTGAAACTCGGGGGTCCACTGTAGTAGTTTGTCACTGATGTCAGCTAGGCATGTATACCTTGTACATGTACAGTGGTACCCTGAGTTTTGTACTGCTCCCAACTCGAACAATTATGTAAGTGTATTATTGTAAGTGCTTTTGTAAGTGTATTTTTGGGGGTTTGAAACGGACTAATCTAATTTACATTACAGTGGACCCTCGCTATTCGAACACTCCAAACTCGCCCTTTTATGTAAGTTTATTATTGTAAGTGCTTTTATAAGTATATTTTTGGGGGTCTGAAATGGACTAATCTAATTTACATCATTCCTTATGAGAATAAATTCGTTTGGTAACAGCACTTGAACAGCATTCTGGAATGAAGAATGTTCAAAAGTCGGAGGTCCACTGTATTCCTTATGGGAACAAATTCGTTCGGTAACGGCACTTGAACAGCCTTCTGGAACGAATGAAGTACGAAACTCGAGGTAGCACTGTACTTGTAGAAATAGATATTATTATTATTATCATTCACATATAATCACTGTCTTTGCAAAGGCGCTCAGATACGACAGTTTAGATGTCACTCCAAACAGCCAATATATCAAATCCCTCTGTTAAAGTGCAGGCATTGTACTCTCCACCTCCAGGACTCAAGTCCAACTAACCCTGAATCACTTCACAAAATATTACCCTGATCACACTCCAACAGCTCATCAGGTCCCAAAAACCATTCGTCTCCATTCACTCCTATCTAACATGCTCACACATGCCTGCCTGCTGCATATCCAAGCCCCTTGAACACAAAACCTCTTTTTACCCCTTCCCTCCATCCTTTCCTAGGATGAGCCCTACCCCTTCTCCCCTCCACTACAGATTTACACACCCTCCAAGTCAACCTATTTTGCTCCATCCTCTCTAAATAACTAAACCACCTCAACAACCCCTTTTCAGCCTTCTGACTAATACTTTTAGTAACTCCACACCTCCTCCTAATTTCCACACTACGAATTCTCTGCATAATATTTACACCACCTTAGACAAGACATCTCCACTGCCTCCAGCCTCCTTCTTGCTGCAGCATTATGTCAATATGTCTTCCATTTTATCAAATGATACCAAGAATTGGAGAATAAATTCAAAAACCATCTGCAAAGTCACTATTTTAAACCATACACATGGTCACAGTTTTCTTTTTTCCATCGTGCACTGTGTGGTGCAAGATTTTTTTTTATGGTGCACACTCACTGCACTCACCCCACTCTCATATGTAGGGCTACCAGCCGTCTCTTTCTAAATCTGGAGTCGCTAGAATTTGTGTGCAATATTACATCAACGTCAAGTTCCCTGAGCTCTAGGATGTGATATGAAAGGTTAAGGGAAGGCCCAGAGTCGTACCTTGTCATCACATCCATACTGCAACAGTGGCTTTCTGGACATGGCCTCACTGATCCAGTGTGTTTATCAAATGATTCTGGCTCTTATCATTACTCTATCTTGTCTCTGATAATTAGCTATGTCACTCAATTTAAGGAATATTAATGATGTTGAATACAATACAATACAATAAAAGTTTATTTCAACATGACACAGTTTATGGAGAAATGGGTGACACTTGAGAGCATGTTGAAAACCAATCTGTTCGCCATATTCTGTTGGACTGCCCACTCTATCAACGAGCACGTAGAATTTACCTCCAACGTCATCTTTGCTCTGCTGCCCTTTCTTTACCTTCCCTTCTTGTCGATGGACCCTCCTTTAATCCTGACTCTCTCATTGACTTTTTGACAGCAACTGACTTACTACACAAACTCTGATTATGCCTCTAGCACCTCCCTCAGTCCCTCCTCCCTCAATCTCTTACTACCCTCTATCCCTGCACTATCCACTACCCTGCTGCACTTAATAACCTACTAATCATCCCTCTCCCTCTTATAACCCATTCTACCTGCATCCTGCCCTGCCCTGCTGCGCTGTATAACCCCTGTGGTTTAGCGCTTCTTTTGATTATAATAATAATAATTCTATACCTAGATCCATGTTTTCATATTTCACTTCTATTTACTGTTCAATAAAGCTAAATGTATATAAATACCAAACCCATATAAACAAATGTAAATTTCATTTACTTGCTCCCACAATGCCCAGCACACAATACAATTTTTTCTATATTGCACACACCTGCAGCACAGAGCTGTTTTCTCTGTAGCGGTCCAAACCAGACCATTCTGGAAGTGCTAGAATTTTGGGGTAAATTCGTCATCAGCAGTCTCGTGATTGGCGTAAATTTACATCATTGGCAGTTTAGGGGTTAAGATATGATTTGTTCGGATTTTTAACCCAGAGGGTTACCTACCCAGGATAACCCAACAGAGTCAGTGTGTCATCGAGGACTCTGTCTTATTTCCATTGGGATCCTTAAATTTGGCTCCCCAGGATACCACCCAGAAGTCGACTAACACCTAGGGTACGTACCTACTTACTGCTAGGTAAACAGGGACTGCAGGTATAAGGTGACTAACACAAAGGTAACTACTTACTACTAGGTTAACAGTGACAGCAGGTTTAAGGTGACTAACACCAAGGTACCTACTTACTGCTAGGTGAACAGGGACAGCAGGTGTAAGAAAGCATGCCCAGTGTTTCACTCGTGCCGGGTATTCAACCACAGACACTCAGTGTGTGAGGCGAGTACGCTGTCAACCGAGCCACGGTACACCTGGCTATTTACCAGACACTCTGGTTTATAGGTTATATCACATTACATGAGCATATAAGAATGTTTGTTTAACCACAAATAAGTAAACTGAAATTATTCAATTATACAATAATTTTAGATTATACATTTATAAAAATGGTTTCAATTCGAAAAATTGTTTTAGGCATATATTGGTAGTATATTAAGTAAATTTAATCTATGATAAATCACAAAAGTCAAACAGGATGATTTAACCCAAGAAAAGTAAGTGAATTTATTGGGCTAATGTATTGTTTGTATCAATAACACGTGTATACCTAGAGAGTATACCTGGATAGTTTATCTGGAGTATACCTGGATAGTTTACCTGGAGTATACCTGGAGAGTATACCTGAAATTTACCTGGAGTATACCTGGCGTATACCTGGAGAGTATACCCTCAGGATTATTATAAGTAAGTTTAATTAGGTATAGGTAGATATAAGTACAATTATCATAATGTAAATTACCCAAAAAAGTGAATTATTTCCACTGTAATACGTAAATAAAAATTATTTATAAGTTAGAAGAACTGAGATTACAATACAATTTTTATTTCTTTATGAGGTACAAATACTGTAGTTAATATGTAATAAAACATTGTTAGGCAGAAAAGAAGGTCATTATACCACTAATTAAGCAATGCATTTCAGGCGACTGTGGATGAATAATTAAAGTGGTGGAAAGAAGCCCACACCTGCAGCTCCGTATTTGTGACACTTATTATACAACACTGTGGTGTTAGTTGTACACTTACATTATACACTTGATCAACTTACTGTGGTGTAAGTGTTGTGAGGAGACACAGGAGTGTAGAACAGGACATCTACCTCTCTTGTTATTGTTGCTGTCTTGTGGGCCACTAAAACTTACGTCTTATTGAATAATTAAGTTTATTTAGGTACTGGTACATAAATACAGTACATAATGCAAAACAACCACGGGGGGAGTTGAATGATAGCTCTAGGTCTTTCGTGTTGCACTCAACATATCATCAGGAACTTGCAATGTTGCAGAGAAGAGGAGGTCTAAGCAGATACTATCACAGGGAACAGGACTTTTTTGGGTTATCCTGGATGGTTCTCTACACATATTCTGCTATGTGTGATAATATATGTAACTGTATTTGTGCATACCTGAATAAACTTACTAACTAACGCTTTTTGTATTACCTGTAATCGTATCTTCTTAGACCTCGTATCTTATTTCGTAACTGGATGGCTTCCTCAGTCTAATACAGAGAAGAATGGTTGAAGATTTCCAGAATAAAGATAATCAAGTGTTGCACAAGTGTCTAATTCATCAACCTGTCGATTCTATGAACCAGTTATCTACAAATTACGTCTTATTGAGCCTTGCCTCACGGAGGTCTGGGGGAAAATATATCGCCTACATCTGTACTGTAAGTGGAGAGAAAAAGTCTTCCCTCCAAACAAAGGGTTACAATGTTGCCTACTGGATCAGGTGGATCTCCTAGCCTGAACCCCCCACAGAACTCATTACGATTATAACCAGATATAAACATGTAAATAGTTCATTACCACTGCAACTGGTTCAGCTATCAATACTTTGTGGTACAGTCCCTGGACCCATTATGTACCTCTGTAATCCTTTGACTACCACGCACACCATGGCTATGGGGTGCATAATAAAGATGTTAAACTAAAAATTGCCGTACACCCATACCCAGGAGCTGTGATTCGACCCTGCAACCACAACTTGGTGAGTACACCCTTAATCAGAGTTAACAACAGGCTTAGAAGGAGGAGATGAATGGCGCCCCAACAGATTAAGAGATGTAGTGCATCACGAGCTGCTAGTTTACTGTGCACCTCATGCTCATCACTAGCTGCTAGTTTATTATGCACCTCATGCTCATCTTGATTATTATTATAATCAAAAGAAGCGCTAAACCACTGCTCATCTTGAGCTGCTAGTTTATTGTGCACCTTATGCTTATCCTGAGCTGCTAGTTTATTGTGCACATCATGCTCATCCCGAGCTGTTAGTTTATTGTGCACCTCATGCTCATCCCGAGCTGCTAGTTGTTTGTGCACATCATGCTCATCCCGAGCTGTTAGTTTATTGTGCACCTCATGCTCATCCCGAGCTGCTAGTTGTTTGTGCACATCATGCTCATCCCGAGCTGTTAGTTTATTGTGCACCTCATGCTCATCCTGAGCTGCTAGTTTATTTTGCACCTCATGCTCATCCCGAGCTGTTAGTTTATTGTGCACCTCATGCTCATCCCGAGCTTCTAGTTTATTGTGCACCTCATGCTCATCCCGAGCTGCTAGTTTATTGTGCACCTCATGCTCATCCTGAGCTGCTAGTTTATTGTGCATCTCATGCTCATCCCGAGCTGCTAGTTTATTTTGCACCTCATGCTCATCCTGAGCTGCTAGTTTATTGTGCATCTCATGCTCATCCTGAGCTGCTAGTTTATTTTGCACCTCATGCTCATCCTGAGCTGCTAGTTTATTGTGCACCTCATGCTCATCCCGAGCTGTTAGTTTATTGTGCACCTCATGCTCATCCCGAGCTGCTAGTTTATTGTGCACATCATGCTCATCCCGAGCTGTTAGTTTATTGTGCACCTCATGCTCATCCCGAGCTGCTAGTTTATTTTGCACCTCATGCTCATCCCGAGCTGTTAGTTTATTGTGCACCTCATGCTCATCCCGAGCTGCTAGTTTATTTTGCACCTCATGCTCATCCCGAGCTGTTAGTTTATTGTGCACCTCATGCTCATCCCGAGCTCCTAGTTTATTTTGCACCTCATGCTCATCCTGAGCTGCTAGTTTATTGTGCATCTCATGCTCATCCCGAGCTGCTAGTTTATTTTGCACCTCATGCTCATCCTGAGCTGCTAGTTTATTGTGCATCTCATGCTCATCCCGAGCTGCTAGTTTATTTTGCACCTCATGCTCATCCTGAGCTGCTAGTTTATTGTGCATCTCATGCTCATCCCGAGCTGCTAGTTTATTGTGCACCTCATGCTCATCCTAGGAGTGGCTAGTTCACTGAGCACCTCTGCATACCTGGAGCATGTTCATTCTGTGAGTGGTTGGTTTATAATGCACATCATGTTCATCCTGTGAGTGGCTAGTTTACTGTGCACCTCATGTTCATCCTGAGTGGCTAGTTTATTGAGCACCTCATGCTCATCAAAAAACTCATTCTGGAGCGGATTGCCGTGCTGACTGCATCTTGATTTGTTTTCGCTCTCAAGAACTCTTCATTCTGCTCTGAGACTCACCTCTGCAGTCTCCCTACAATCCCCGGGGAGGGAAGAACTTTTACCAGTCTCACGATGTCTCAGCGTGTGAAGATAAAATCCAAAAGCTCCGTGATAAACGATGCCTCGAAGCTTGTTCTTGCGGCTGCCCTGAAAAGCTGCCTAAAGGTCAAGTTCTCGGTTATAGCATCACTGAAAGAAGCCTTCCTAGTCACCTTCATTGATGACGAGGAGGCCGAGAGTCCTTACTCCAACTGTTATGAAGACTCTTGACGAACGTGGCTTTGCTATCTCCACCTCTCCCTACTTGAGGGCAAAAAGATCTGTTCCTGAAACGTCTTGATAAGATCATCACTGTCCTATTTAACGAAGAACTCAAATCATCCATCAAGGACGAGGATGCCTGGGCCTCGGTGGACACCATCACGAAGATACCAAACGCTGCCAGAGCTATGTCGGACGGCCTGGCTATTTCTTACCACTTCGTCAACCCACGCCACATCGAGCCAGAACGCTTTAAGCACATATCTCCATGTTGGACATATTATTCATACAACCACTCCACCACGGAAAGCCACATCAAGAATAAGATCTGCTCTACCTGCGGGAATGACGGCCATGACTATAGATCTTGTACCTCCACTACTGCTCCAACTTGCATGGCCATCGTGCACTTGCAGGAAAATATCCAGTACGAAAGGACCAAAGAAGACCTGAAGAAGTCCACTGTTAATTCTCTTACTTATGTTGCAATAGCGAAGCTACAGACTCTACAGTGCCCCGTGGCCTGATGGCAAAAGCTCTCACTTCACACGGTGAGGGTCCGGGATCGATTCCCGGCGAAGGGGTGGAAACATCGGACGTGTTTCCTTACTACGGTTGTCTATGTTCACCCATCAGTAAAATGGGTACCTGGGTGTTAGTGGATTGGTGTGGGTCGCATCCTGGGACACTGACCTAATTTGCGGGAAATGCTCAGCATAACAAGCGGCTTTCTATATAGTAGTATGTCATTGATGTCAGCTAGGACTGTATACCTTGTACATGTACTTGTAGAAATAAAGATATTATTATTATTATTAGTATTATTATTATTACCAAGATTCTACAGGCCACACGTCAGACACCACCAACTCATTCTCTTCACTCCCTGACGGTGTTTCTACACAAGTTTACTACTGTATGATGTTTGCAAACATGTAAAATGTTGCTGAACTTGGATTCTTCAACAAAACCATCAATGAACTCTTCACAATGAACAATATGCTAAAATTTATCTTCAGAGATTGCCCTCCTTCAGCGGATATACTGAAGTTCATCCCAAAAATCTTCAGTTTCTCTGCACCTGAAAACTTGCAACACTTGATTCCTGAAGACAACTGTTCCAGTCCAGAACCAACCAATGAGGAGACTCCAAATAATCCCACCAATGACAAGCCACCAGCGACTTCCACCACTGCTACTAACCAATCAGCAAGCTCACCTCAACCGCACCAATCACAAGCCAAGAGCCAGAACACAACCATCATCACCTGAAGCATCACACACAACCTAAGAAAGGGATGAAGAAATACACAACTAGTAAATACTGCAAGTCGTGTTTTTTCTTACTGAAATATAGTTCATAAATCTGGCCACAAGATGGTGCAATCTCCTTGCTTATACGACGTTTCTAACTGTTTTCCCCCCAAAAAATTTTGTTGTTGTTGCTCTCATCAAAAAAAAATGATGCCATATTGTTGGCTTTTTTTTCTTACTCTAAAAATTACGATTTTTGTGAGTCCTATAAAAATAAGGACCCCAATGGAAATAAGTCACTCTGACTTTTTTGGGTTATCCTGGAGGGTTCTCTACACATATGCTGCTATGTATGATAATCTGTATTTGTGTATACCTGAATAAACTTACATGACAACCTGAATAAACTTACATGACAACCTGAATAAACTTACATGGCAACCTGAATAAACTTACATGGCAACCTGAATAAATTTACATGGCAACCTGAATGAACTTACATGGCAACCTGAATAAACTTACATGGCAACCTGAATAAACTTATATAGCAACCTGAATAAACTTACATGGCAACCTGAAAAAAACTTACATGGCAACCTGAATAAACTTACATGGCAACCTGAATAAACTTACATGGCAGCCTGAATAAACTTACATGGCAACCTGAATAAATTTACATGACAACCTGAATAAACTTACATGGCAACCTGAATAAACTTACATGGCAACCTGAATAAATTTACATGGCAACCTGAATAAACTTATATGGCAACCTGAATAAACTTACATGGCAACCTGAAAAAAACTTACATGGCAACCTGAATAAACTTACATGGCAACCTGAATAAACTTACATGGCAACCTGAATAAATTTACATGGCAACCTGTATAAACTTTCATGGCAACCTGAATAAATTTACATGGCAACCTGAATAAACTTACATGGCAACCTGAATGAACTTACATGACATCCTGAATAAACTTACATGGCAACCTGTATAAACTTACATGGCAACCTGTATAAATTTACATGGCAACCTGTATAAACTTACATGGCAACCTGGGTAAACTTACATGGCAACCTGTATAAACTTACATGGCAACCTGGGTAAACTTACATGGCAACCTGTATAAACTTACATGGCAACCTCTATAAACTTACATGACAACCTGTATAAACTTACATGGCAACCTGTATAAACTTACATGGCAACCTCTATAAACTTACATGACAACCTGTATAAACTTACATGGCAACCTGTATAAACTTACATGGCAACCTCTATGAGCTTACATGGCAACCTGTATAAACTTACATGGCAACCTGTATAAACTTACATGGCAACCTGTATAAACTTACATGGCAACCTGTATAAACTTACATGGCAACCTGAATAAATTTACATGGCAACCTGTGTAAACTTACATGGCAACCTGTATAAACTTACATGGCAACCTGTATAAACTTACATGGCAACCTGTATAAACTTACATGGCAACCTGTATAAACTTACATGGCAACCTCTATAAACTTACATGACAAACTGTATAAACTTACATGGCAACCTGTATAAACTTACATGGCAACCTGTATAAACTTACATGGCAACCTGTATAAACTTACATGGCAACTTGGTAACGGGAGGAGAGGGCGAGTCAGCCGCTGCTAGTCAGTGTGGCTGGCACGGCCACGGTGAGAGGTAAGGGTCTCTCTGCTCACTTCTGGCGTTTGACTGGATTTTTTTTTTTTTTCACTAGAAATAATTTTTTTTTTTTTGCAGGAGTAAGTTATTCTCTTTTCTCGACGCAGAACTCCATTACTAGTTGACATAATGCCATGATTGTTGCACACATCACGCTAGCATTGTTTTGTACCGTAACGTAGCTGGATCGCTAGCACACTCAGGTCCGGAGTTCGAATCTCCGGTACGGCTGCAAAAAATTAGGGACGTGTTTCTATAAGACACCTGCTGTCCATGTTCACCCATCAGTAAAATGGGTATCTGGGTGTTAGTGCACTGGTGTGGGTCGCATCCTGGGACAAAACTGACCTAATTTGCGGGAAATGCTCAGCATAACAAGTGGCTTTCTATATAGTAGTATGTCATTGATGTCAGCTATGGTCTGTATACCTTGTACATGTACTTGTAGTAAATATATATTATTATTACTTTACCGTTTTTGTTTTATTGTTTTTTTTTCAAAAAATCCTTAAAAAAAAAAGACAAACTTGAAATTTTTTTATGCAGTCTGGTTGTTACATAATTATCTAGACCTTTATCTTTCATCTGATGTTAACTAGAACATTGTGAATCTTACCAATTTTGCATTCGGCGTCGAGTATTATACCCTATAAAACGCATTATTATTATTTTTTTCTATCTTTTGAGGCAAAAGTCAATACAAACACGGTGTCCATGTTTCAAATGCTGTTTAAATTAGTCAGAAATTTAATCGAAATTGGATAATTAGAATTTTTTTCTATTTCTGCCTCCTCCCCTCTCCTCTCCCCCTCCTGGAAGCGAACACTATATATATTTAATTGCACAACGTGAAGCCTTAAAAACAACACTGAAATGAAGGTCAAACTTACCCTCATATCAAGATCATCTTTCAAAAGAATCACTAATAGCCCAACGACTGATATATTGTTGCAATATCGACACATCTATGAAGAAACTCCATCAAGCAGTAACACTAACACTACCAGAGATACTTATAGCCTAGTCTTAGTCCAGCAGTAACAACAAGCAATCAGTAGCAGTAACAGCCTGGTTGATCAGACACTGATCCACCACAAGGCCTGGTCTGAGACCGGGCCGCGGGGGCGTTCACCCCCGAAACCCTGTCCAGGTAAACGTTCCACTCATGCCGGAGATTGAACCACGGGCACTCAGTGTGTGACACGAGTATGTTGCTCGTCTGTCAACACTGCATTTTATGTCATTGGCTGCATTTTATGTCATTGGCTGCATTTTATGTCATTGGCTGCATTTTATGTCATTGGCTGCATTTTATGTCATTGGCTGCATTTTATGTCATTGGCTGCATTTTATGTCATTGGCTGCATTTTATGTCATTGGCTGCATTTTATGTCATTGGCTGCATTTTATGTCATTGGCTGCATTTTATGTCATTGGCTGCATTTTATGTCATTGGCTGCATTTTATGTCATTGGCATCTCCATACAAGTGGTACTGCTAGACATATTTATAGCCTAGTCTTAGTCTAGCAGTAACAATAGCACTGCTAGACATACTTATAGCCTAGTCTTAGTCTAGCAGTAACAATAACACTGCCAGAGATACTTATAGCCTAGTCTTAGTCCAGCAGTAACAATAACACTGCTAGACACACTTATAGCCTAGTCTTAGTCTAGCAGTAACAATAGCACTGCCAGAGATACTTATAGCCTAGTCTCAGTCCAGCAGTCACAACA
Source organism: Cherax destructor (assembly GCA_009830355.1). NCBI lineage: Eukaryota > Metazoa > Arthropoda > Malacostraca > Decapoda > Parastacidae > Cherax > Cherax destructor. Next base: position 17,200 of record WNWK01031895.1, read on the forward strand.
AGCAATCATGATGTAGCTGCCGCTCTCCTACTTCAAACATCGAGCAATCACCTTGAAGCTGCCATCTCTTCCACCACCTGTCTTCCTGCCACCCACCTAGTCACCAATTGTGAGAAGCTGATGGGTAAGTGTTATACCTCATTCAAAGAAATTGATTTCATTGACACTACACACACAAACACATACATTTGTTAAAATCCTCCCAAGTGGTTAGGCCACTTACCTTTATTATCCGACCTAACCTAGCCCCCACCCACCCTTTTCCAATATTTCCATCCTCCTTCCTTCCCCATCTTACCAAAGCTCTGGTCATACAAGTTCAAGGGTGTTCTGCCTTTATTAGCCTGCATACACATGCTTCACAACGCCATGCGGCTGGGTCTAGCCCCGCCTCTTTCTTTAAGACTCAAGACATTCTCTCCAAAGCTATTCTTCGTCTGTCCCCGCGCACCCCCGTAGTGGGTCTTACCTGTCTGCCATGCTCATCCTGTGAGTGGCTAGTTTGTGCACCTCATGCTCATCCTGTGGCTGGCTAGTTTGTGCACCTCATGCTCATCCTGTGAGTGGCTAGTTTATTGTGCACCTCATGCTCATCCTGTGGCTGGCTTGTTTATTGTGCACCTCATGCTCATCCTGTGGCTGGCTAGTTAATTGTGCACCTCATGCTCATCCTGTGAGTGGCTAGTTTGTGCACCTCACGGCCATCCAGTGATGAGTGGTAGCACAAAAATAAGTATTACAGAGGTCACAATGGATCTTTGTCAGACACCACTGACCTTTGTTAGAAAGACATATTAATCATTTCATATTTTACAATTACTTCATATAGTTGTTCACAGTACAGTAAGGGCTACAGTGAAAAAAATGCTTTTTTTTTTTTACATCTAAAGAAATAAAAGTACAAACATTAATCATAGCTAGGTTACAGTCTCTATAGAGACAGTTTGTTCAGCTAGTGACTAGAACACTGGATACAGTCTCAAGATTTTGGATATCTTATCAATAAAAAATGATGCATTTGCCATATCTTGTAAGGTTTCATGGAGGTGTGTCTGGATGGTTAAAATAAGATTTGTTCGGGTTTCTATCCCGGAGGATTAGCCACCCAGGATAACCTGGGGTAGGGAGGGTTAGCCACCCAGGATAACCTGGGGTAGGAAGGGTTAGCCACCCAGGATAACCTGAGGTAGGGAAGGTTAGCCACCCAGGATAACCTGGGGTAGGGAGGGTTAGCCACCCAGGATAACCTGAGGTAGGGAGGGTTAGCCACCCAGGATAACTCAAGAAAGTCAGTGGGTTATCGAGGATTGTCTATCTTATTTCTATTGGGGGCTTTTAATCTTGTTCCCCAGGATGCGACCCACTCGTCGACTAATACGCAGGTACCTACTTACTGCTAGGTAAACGGACAGCAGGTGTAAGGAAATAGGCACCTAAAGTCAGTACCTGACCAACCGGGCTGTAGTTCGTACGTCAGTTTGCGTGCGGCCAGCAGTAACAGCCTGGTTGATCAGACCCTGGTCCACCACGAGGCCTCGTCTGAGACCGGGCCGCGGGGGCGTTGACCCCCGAAACCCTCTCCAGGTAAACGTTCCACCCATGCCAGAGATTGAACCACGGGCACTCAGTGTGTGACACGAGTATGTTCATCGTCTGTCAACACTGCATTTTGTCATTGGCATCTCCATACAAGTGGCACTGCTAGACATACTTATAGCCTAGTCTTAGTCTAGCAGTAACAATAGCACTGCCAGAGATACTTATAGTCTAGTCTTAGTCTAGCAGTAACAATAACACTGCCAGAGATACTTATAGCCTAGTCTTAGTCCAGCAGTAACAATAGCACTGCCAGAGATACTTATAGCCTAGTCTTAGTCCAGCAGTAACAATATCACTGCCAGAGATACTTATAGCCTAGTCTTAGTCCAGCAACATTTTTTTTTTTATATTTTATTTAAAACAGACATTATACAAACACACAAATCAATATGGCACCTTATAACAAGTAGGGTTATTACAATAATACAACCAACAACCATGTGTACAAACAACACATGAATCTCGGCTTCACAATGCCAAGTAAATAAAGCTAACCATCCGAATACAATGAAACAGGATTACAATGCAACGTGCTGACGATAAAGCACAAAACAATATATAACCTATATATCTTTGGCATCATGTACAATACTTACTGCCAATAAGAACAAACACGTTATTTATTTATATCACGATCTAAGACACTCCAATATAGAAACGGTATTATGCCAATACATCACCTTTACCATTAATATATAAACTAATTGTTAAATTCTTAAACTAATTGTTAAATTCTTAAATGTTTGAATTTCAGTACCTCAATTTTGTAAACCTAGTTAATCACTTCAATTACCTAACCTTACTATCAGTATAATCATTGTGTCACTATTGAGTAAGACCTATCATAAGACTGCCTGAAAAGCCTAGGCATATTATTGGCCATCTTGTAATATCTACTTCATAAAATGTATAATAATATAAGTACACCCCACTTTGTATATTACTAGAAATAAAATTTGAATTTGAATTTGAATCGAGAACTATAAAAACATGACCCCCCCCTCAATCCCACCTACCCAAAAGAAATCTGCACACTAACATGTGCCTGTTACCATCACAATCATCATAAGTTATTTTTTTATTTTAATATTTTATGTAAAACAAAATTATACAAAATCCACACATCAATATGACACCTTATAACAAATAAGGTCATCGCAAATACAAACCAACAACTTAATGTACAAACATCTGAATACAACGGAAAAACGTACAATGCAACGTACTGACAATAATCACTTAATATATAACTTACATATCTTTGGCACCATGTACATTACTTACTGCCAAAGAAGCACAAATACGTTTTATATTTAATAACACAATGGAGAACCATAACAAACTTGACCCCCCCCCTACAATCCCACCTACCTTAAAGAAACCTGCGCATTACCTATTACCATTACAATCATCATCAGGAAACGTTTGGTAAAATATTTTTAATATTATATATTATTAATACCAAACCTGAACACTGAACACACTAATACCACCTCACTTCATCAGTGAGACTGACCCAAAACATTGGGAATCATTATGACAAAACTTGTCTATGTACATTGGTCATTCTTTCGTCGGTACTTAACATTGAACAATAACATACATAATATATGCTCATTAGATTATACTGAAACGTACAACGTGCTCAGTATACCTAGGGAATGACATACAATTATGTTAATACATATAACCAGAAACATTATGCCACCAAACACACCACACCACATACCACGTACATTATGCCACCAAACACACCACACCAAATACCACGTACATTATGCCACCAAACACACCACACCACATACCACGTACATTATGCCACCAAACACCACACCACATACCACGTACATTATGCCACCAAACACACCACACCACATACCACGTACATTATGCCACCAAACACACCACACCACATACCACGTACATTATGCCACCAAACACACCACACCACATACCACGTACATTATGCCACCAAACACACCACACCACATACCACGTACATTCATGAGGAAATGAAATAGCAACTTCATTTTGTAAATGTTCCCCTTCCGAATATATAATGGAATCCCAAAGAATTACCTCTCACCAATGTTAGCTAAGGACGACGAAATATAATACCAATCTTTGCCAATACCTCGAACATTGAAAATGTCACACTGATGCCACATCCTTCACAAACCTATTTTGTTGTTTTTATTTTAATCATAATTTTTTTTTATAAATATTATAAACAGGAATGAACAGACTATAACCAAATCAATTATAGGAGAAATCACGCAACTCAAACACACCAAGTTCAAAACATAAGGGACATCAGGCATATACATATATGAATCCTCACATACACTTACTTATGCCAGACCGTACCAGGACCCCTGCCCGAGACAAACCCCCATTGCTTGCCCCTGACACCTTAATACCATCCCCTCCCCTCCCCAGTCAAGGTCACCGATACATTCTCCACACACCCCATAACCCTCTCCCTCCCCCTCCCCCTCTCATACTCGTGCATACCTCCTAATCAAAACATACTCTAAACCGACCCTTCCCCCGGAAGACCAACCCCTTTCTTACCATTTCCATCCCTCCCCCCCCAATAACGTCTCCATTGTCAACTGCCTATACCCCACCGAAAACCCCAGCTCCCATGCCTGACCGTAAAGTCCTTGATTCCTGCATTTTGTTGTATAAAACCGCGCTGCAAGAGACCGGCAGGAAAAGACAACATAAACCTTCCACTAGCAATGACAATAAAAACCAATGTAAATATTATAATGACCCACAGCTACGCAATCTAACACATGCAGCTAGGAGGATTGGTAAAGCATACCGTGAGTGTAGAACCCCAGACCTTCTCAGAACATTCCAAGCTGCACTAACAAATGCAAGAAATAGAAAGCAAGAACTTAGGCAACAGGAATGGGAACAATTCGTTAATGGATTAAATAGGTCTACCCCTTTAAGTCTGGCATGGAAAGGTATAAATAAAATAACCAGGAAAAAGACTGGCAATGTTGCTCATCCCTTTCCACTTGAAAAAGCAAATGACCTCATAAATGACTGGTCCAAAATCTCCAGGCATGAAAACCTGCCATCTCATATTAGAGAAAACTTAGAGAGTGCTTCTGAAGAAATGTTTGAACTGATTAATTTTATGAGCCAAAATATTGATGAGAGTGATTGCCTCTTCACAGAGTATGAATTAGATAACGCATTAACCAAAGGTCGATCAACTGCTCCTGGAGAGGATGGTATAACCTATGATATTCTCAAAACTTTAAGGCACGTGCCTAATAATCCTTTGTTGGCACTGTATAATACCAGTTACATTGAGGGAGTTCTTCCTACTTCCTAGACCAATAGTCTCATTGTGCCTATCCCTAAGCCCCAACAGCCTGATACATTTAGACCGATCTCCTTAACTAGCTGTCTTTGTAAAATTTTTGAAAGAATGATACTTAACAGACTGTACTAAAGAATCAGACACCAACTCTCCCCTCCCTCTATGGGTTCATGAAAGGTAAGAGTGTGCAGAATT
>WNWK01031896.1:0-22335 GCA_009830355.1 Cherax destructor
ATTTGGTTGTCACATATTCCATCATTTCTTTTACTGGTTTTCCTGCCAATTCTCTCTCCCACTGAACGTCTTGTAGGAAGTTCCTCATGCCTGTGTAGTCCCCTTTTGTAGTTTCGTTTCTCCTTCCTATTCCTGCTCCCTCTCCACTGTAGCTCAACATATAATCAAAACACAGAACCAAATGATCACTAGCTCCAAGGGGCCTTTCATCGTGATATCCTCGATGTCCGAACTACTCAAAGGTGAATACTAGGTCCAGTCTTGCTGGATCATCCCCACCTCTCTCTCTGGTAGTGTCTCTAACATGTTGATGCATGAGGTTTTCCAGTACCACATCCATCATCTTGGCTCTCCATGATCTCAGGACCCCCATGGGGCTCTAGGTTTTCCCAATCAATCTCTTTGTGATTGAAATCACCCATAACTAGTAACTTTGCTCTCCCCATGTGGGCTCTTCTGGCTACCTCGGCTAGTGTGTCTACCATTGCTCTGTTGCTCTCGTCGTATTCTTCTCTTGGCCTCCTGCAGTTCTGTGGCGGGTTGTACATTACAGCAATTATCACCTTATGGCCCTCAGACTGAATTGTTCCTACTATGTAGTCCCTTTCACCCATTCCATCCATTCCTTCCACTTCCTCAAATCCCCACCTGTTCTTAATGAGCAGTGCAACTCCTCCTCCCCCTCTGCCCCCTCTATCTTTCCTGAGGATTTGATATCCGGGTGGGAAGATTGCATCTGTTATCATCCTGGTGAGTTTCGTTTCTGTAGTGCTATTATGTCTGGGGATGTCTCCTTTATTCTTTCATGCCACTCCTCACATTTATTTGTTATACCATCTGCATTTGTATACCAAACCTTTAACTTCTTTTCTAAAACCGTAGTCTGGGGGTATGTTGGGGTTGGGAAAGTGGGAGATCTGATGGGGAACTATGGGTGGTTGGTGTGAAGTGGAGTTTGTACTGAGGTGGGTGGAATCATTGGGTATGGCATGTGTGTTTTGGGTTAGGTTGTTTGGTTGCATTGGGGTTTTCCAGGTTGGGGAACATCTGAAGGTGGTTGTATTAGAGCTTCCTCCTGTGTGTAGGTGTGTGTGTAGGTGTGTGTGTGTAGGTGTGTGTGTGTAGGTGTGTGTGTGGTGTGTGTGTGTGTGTAGGTGTGTGTGTAGGTGTGTGTGTAGGTGTGTGTGTAGGTGTGTGTGTAGGTGTGTGTGTAGGTGTGTGTGTAGGTGTGTGTGTAGGGTGTGTGAGGTGTGTGTGTGTAGGTGGTGTGTGTGTAGGTGTGTGTGTGTGTGTAGGTGTGTGTGTGTGTGTGGTGTGTGTGTAGGTGTGTGTGTGTAGGTGTGTGTGTGGGTGTGTGTGTGTAGGTGTGTGTGTGTAGGTGTGTGTGTGTAGGTGTGTGTGTAGGTGTGTGTGTGTGTAGTGTGTGTGTGTAGTGTGTGTGTAGTGTGTGTGTGTGTGTGTGTAGGTGTGTGTGTGGGTGTGTGTGTAGGTGTGTGTGTGTAGGTGTGTGTGTGTGTGTGTGTGTGTGTGTGTGTGTGTAGTGTGTGTGTGTAGGTGTGTGTGTGTGTGTAGTGTGTGTGTGTGTGTACTCACCTAGTTGTACTCACCTAGTTGTGGTTGCAGGGGTCGAGACATAGCTCCTGGCCCCGTGTGTGTGTGTGTGTGTGTGAGTGTGTGTGTGTGTGTGTGTGTGTATGTGTGTCGGAATGTATTTATGTCGCTATATTTGTATTTACGTCGGTATGTATGTATGCATGTGTGTATATACATGCATGTATACATGTATGTATGTACAAACATTGTGTCTACGTCCACAGGAGGACTCGAACCTGCAAACTCTGTATCAGAGTACACAGTACTTTACCACTGTACTCTGATACAGAGTTTGCAGGTTCGAGTCCTGCTGTGGATGTACAGACAATGTAAATAATTTTGCCTGTTTGCGAATTGTTAAGCATGTATGTATGTGTGTATGCATTTATGTATGTATGTATGCATGTACGTATGTGTACATACGCATGTGTATACTTAAGTTGGTAGCGCCCTCAGCTCACATACTAAGTGTCCATGCACACACAACCCGCACATATAAAAGAGAGGAGCTTACGACGACGTTTCGGCCCGACTTGGACCATTTACAAAGTCACACTAACACACAAAGACAGAGGAAGGGTATTTATAGGCAGGCAGACAGGGGAGGGTACAAGAGAGTGGGGAAATGTAGGAGTAGTGGTAGTAGTGGTAGTAGTAAAGGTAGTAGTAAAGGTAGTAGAGTAGACAGTCATATGGGAAGGAGCACTGCTATGAGGCTAGCGGCTCGCAAGGGGGGTACGAGAGGGAAGAAAAGCGAAAAAATGAAGGAAAATACAAGGCAAAAGAAAGAACAGAAAGAAAGGAAAACCCAAGGAGAAAAAAGGAGAAGGGGGAAGATAAGACAGGGAAGGAATCAGGTTAAGTCACGGGTGTTCTGAAGTTTAGAGCATTTAACAATGTAATGAGAGAGGAAAGCATCAACAGAGACAAAGCCAGGGCTAAGATTCATACAGGGAAAGTTGTGTATAAGGGAGGATTCAACCAGGCGGCGACTATGAAAGTTAGACGTAGGGTAGACAGTTTTAGCAGAAGACCAATCAATGGGATGACTGTGATCTCTGACATGACAGAAAAGAGCATTATTAGTGTCGGCAAGCCTAACACTATTTTTGTGCTCCCTGAGTCTGTCAGAAAGAGATCGGCCAGTTTCTCCGAAGTACTGAAGAGGACAGGAGGAGCAAGAAATAGAGTAGACACCAGGAGAATCTGTGGAGGTAGGGGAGGTATGAACTAGATTAGTGCGAAGAGTGTTAGTTTGGCGAAAGGTAAGTTTGATGTCTAAGGAACGGAGAGGTTGCTGAGATTAGAGACCAGAGATGTAGGGAAGGCAGAGGACTGGAGAGTTCTCAGGAGTAGAGGGTTTAGGAGAGAAGAAAGTCCGTTTAGCACGAGAGAAAGCAGAGTCTATGAAATGGGAAGGGTAGCCCAGGCGGGAAAAAGAATTATGAAGAGTGGAAATTTCTGCTTCAAGAAACTGAGGATCACAGATGCGGAGAGCACGGAGAAAGAGGGAGATAAGAACACTCTTCTTGACAGAGGAGGCATGATAAGAGAAGTAATGAATGACATGCCACTGTGCATAGGCTTGCGGTACACGGAGAAGGCAAAACCTGTAACTGAACGGTGGACATGAACATCAAGAAAGGAAGCAAAGAATTAGATTCCCAATCAGCTTTAAACTTAATGGAAGGGGCAAGATTATTAAGAGCATCAAGAAAAGGTTGGAAGAGACTTAAGTCATGAGGCCAAAGAGCAAAGATGTCATCTACATAGCGGAGCCAGAGTGAAGGACGTACATCAATAGTGGGAAGAAGAACAGTCTCGAAGTATTCCATATAAAGATTAGCAAGAACAGGAGATAGAGGAGAGCCCATAGCGACACCAAAGGTTTGAGAATAATATTTACCTTGAAAGGAAAAGGAGTTAGAGTCCACGCAAAGTCGGATAAGATCAAGAAAGGCTCTTATTGCCACCAGGCGTCGTAAGAATCAGCTTCGCTTTCTACGTGACTGTCTTGCTGAGCAGGTTCTGCCCCCTTCCTTTTCCCATTTCCTGAAACCCAACCCTCTGGGCACTCCCTTTCCTGATCATGCCCGTCTCCTACTCCAACAACTCATTATTTCTACTAAGTCTCAGGTTGAAGATGCCTTCTTTACTCTCCGTCAGCGTCAACATGCTCTCTTTGCTTCTCTTCCACAAGATCTCTGTAACCTTCTCACTACCGTCGCTTTTGACACTGCTCGCCTGAATTCACAAATGCATTCCTCTAAACTACAGAACAAACTTCAACGTCTCATCTCAGTTCCTTGAATTCACAAATGCATTCCTCTAAACTACAGAACAAACTTCAACGTCTCACTCAGTTCCTTGAGGATCTTCAGACAGCACACGAACTCCAAGGGAATACGATCCCCATCGGGGAGAGGAACCTCTACCTCAACTAAAAGCATGTACCAAGATGAATTATTCTAACAGAATCAAGATTAAACCTTCCAGTGGAACGGTTAATGACTCACCCAAGCTTGCTCTTGCTGTGGCCGTCAGGGGCGACTTACATGTCAAGATCAATAACATCCTAACACTCCAAGAAACCTTCGTTGTTGTATGTGAAGACGATGTTGAGGCTGAAAAGTTACTAACCTCCTATGCTTTGTCCACTCTATCAGACCGTGGCTTCAAAGTCATGTCCTCTCCTGCCATACTGGCTAAAAGGACTGTATTCCTAAAAAGACTTGACAAACTGATTACCACACAACCTGTTGTAGACCTAAAGACCTCCATTGAAGAACAAAATTCCTGGGCTTCAGTGGAAAGCATCACCAAGATTCCTACTGCCTCCTCCATGCTAAAATCACTTTTACTGATGTGTCAATGGCTGCCCAAGCTATGGCTGAAGGCCTGGCCATACACTACTACTTTATTAACCCTCTCATATTGAAGCTGAGAGGTACCATCATATTACTCAATGCTGGAGTTGCTACTCTTACCTAACTCTACAAAGACTGCCCCACAAAAACAAAAGTTCTGCTCTACCTGTGGGTCTGAAGGCCACGATTCCAAGACTTGCACTTCTACTGCACCACTTAAGTGTCTCAACTGCAAAAAAATCATCATACTCTTGGGCAAAGTGCCCCACTCGTCGAGAAATTCTGAAAAAAAATCCAGGAAGCAGAACAGAAGAAGACACCTTCCAAGTCACCTACTTATGCTGCCATCACCAAACTCCAGGACGACACTACAAAACTTTTAAAAGCTACCCAACCCTCCACCACCGCTCCACCAGCTTGTGAACCTACGAAAATTCATTACTGTATGCTATATGCACACATGCATAATATGGCGATACCAGGTTCCTTCAACACTGTTATTAACGAGCTCTTCCGATTGAATAATATGCCAAACTTTACTTTTCCAGACTCTCCACCATCTGCCGACATCATGAAGCTCACCAAAGATTATGGCAATGTCACAACACCTGAAATTCCATCTCCAAGAAACAGCCAATCAGCTACTTCCAACATCACCACCGCTGTGGACCAATCAGCAACCTTGCCTGACCCATCTGTGTCTTCCACCTCTCTGCTACTACTAACGAACCACCTGCTCCTTCTCCAACTCAACCACCAAAAGCCAAGACACTCCCTCCTGAAAATCCACCTCAAGATACTCCAAGACTTGAAGAAATGGAAGAGGAAACAATATTCAGACCAACTGAACCCTCACTTTCTACACATACAATCCTCACACCCGACGCTATATGCACCTCAGGCCGTCTATTCCATGCGTCATGGTAGTATCAAGTACACTGTTGCTGCTGGCTGCCCTCACCACACTGAAACAGCACTAATTGAAGACTTAGAAAAAGACAAAACCTTGATCAAACTTACTGTATTGTCAAAACCAGCTTTCAGAAGACTTCAAAATGGTTCTACGACAAGAACGTAAAACTAAACAAGAACACAGATATGAAGATTTTCTATCCACCAATCACCGATGATCCTGCTTACTTAACGCCAATCATATTGAAGCATGCCTCCCCCGCCTCCCGCCGATCTCCAGCAACCATTTACCGACCAGTTCTACACATCCATCACCATGATGGAGCCTGCACACTTGCCGACATCGCCAGCCAAGTCCTGATCTCTCCAGCTCTATCCACTATCGCCTCAGCTGCTGGGTTGCCCTGGCTCTATCTCTACGACTAAGAACACTCCTCTCCAGTGCTACTCATCGCTGTCCCGTCTTCCCGTTCATCCCATTGGGATCTTACCTGAACTGTTCGTTCCGATCCTCACTTGACGAAGACATTCGTAGACCCACAAACCAACACAACCTTTCTATTCCTTGTATGAACCTGCTCCTAACCCTATTTACAAATAACCTTTTGTTTCAATGACAGGTACCTTGAGCTGTTCGCCCCTCTGACCCACTTTCCTTAGCTGCTGGGTTAGCCCTGGCTCAACTTCTACCTCCTCTCCTTCGGCTGTCCCGCCTCCCGCTCACCCACAGAAGTCTCACCAACAGGAGAGCCTGCTATTCCTGTTCTCAAGTCTGCCCCACGATCGCCTTAGCTGCTGGGTTGCCCTGGCTCTATTTCTACGACTAAGAAGACTCCTCTCAGCGCTATTCTTCGTCTGTACCGTCTTCCCGCTCATCCCATTGGGATCTTACCTGAACTTATTCATTCATTCATTCTGTGTGTTAGTGTGACTTTGTAAATGGTCCAAGTCGGGCGAAACGCTCGTAAGCTCCTCTCTTTTATTGCGGGTTGTGTGTGTATTGTTCCAGTCACGGTATTGTGCCTTTTTGTTATTTATGGACCCCGCAGGTAAGCGTCTTATTCTTTCTAACTTTTTTAATGTTCTTCCTTCGTTTAAACCCGTCTTTCGTTCTTATGAGGCTGCTCTTATTGCCACCAGGCGTCGTTAGAATCAGCTTCGCTTTCACGTGACTGTCTTGCTGAGCAGGTTCTGCCCTTTCCTTTCCCATTTCCTGAAACCCAACCCTCTGGGCACCCCTTTCCTGATCATGCCCGTCTCCTACTCCAACAACTCATTATTTCTACTAAGTCTCAGGTTGAAGATGCCTTCTTTACTCTCCGTCAGCGTCAACATGCCTCTTTGCTTCTCTTCCACAAGATCTCTGTAACCTTCTCACTACCGTCGCTTTTGACACTGCTCGCCTGAATTCACAAATGCATTCCTCTAAACTACAGAACAAACTTCAACGTCTCATCTCAGATAGTCCTTGGTCTAAATTCTCCCTTACCGACTGTGTTACTAATCTGTCTTCTGTCACACTCTCCCAACATGAGCTTGAACTGCTTGGTTTTGGTCTTTCCTTTGCCACTTCACCTGCCCTCGCGCTGGTATTGATATGATTAGCTCTTTTGACTCTTTTCGTCAGTCTCGCTCTCGTAATAATAATCTTCCTGTTTTATCCACTTTTCGTGGCGCTCCCTTCCTGCTCTTGATAGCCTGTTTTCTAAAAACCATCACCTTCCTCGCCGTTATCAACTTGCCCTTTCTGCCCTTAAATCCAACGCTAACATTGTCATACTCTCTTCTGATAAAGGTAATTCGGTTGTTATCCTTGATCATGAGGATTACCTCCATAAAGCCGATGTCTTGCTCTCTGACTCACGTACCTACCTCCTCTCGTTTCCAACCCTCTTGATCGTATCAAGAGAACTTTCAACAAGAAACTTAAGACTCTCTCCGACCTCTGCCCTTCTGACTTTAACCTTGTTCATCGTTTTCGTGTCATCTGTCCCTCTCTGCCCTATTTCTATGGCCTTCCCAAAACTCACAAACCTGATATTCCTCTACGTCCCATCATATCTTCTAGAGGTTCTGTCTCTTATTCTCTTGCGTCCTGGCTAGCCAAAACCCTCACTCCTTTTCTTGGTACTTTTTCTCCTGCCCACCTTCGTCACTCTCAAGACTTCATCGAACGTGTTCGCTCTCCCGACCTGTAAGATGCTTAGTCTTGATGTCGAGTCCCTCTTCACTAATGTCCCTCTGGATGATGTCCTTAATTTTCTCGAGAGAAGGCCAATGTAGGGTTACTTCATCTCCCTATACCTACTGATGTCTTTCTTGATCTTATCCGACTTTGCGTGGACTCTAACTCCTTTTCCTTTCAAGGTAAATATTATTCTCAAACCTTTGGTGTCGCTATGGGCTCTCCTCTATCTCCTGTTCTTGCTAATCTTTATATGGAATACTTCGAGACTGTTCTTCTTCCCACTATTGATGTACGTCCTTCACTCTGGCTCCGCTATGTAGATGACATCTTTGATCTTTGGCCTCATGACTCAAGTCTCTTCCAACCTTTTCTTGATGCTCTTAATAATCTTGCCCCTTCCATTAAGTTTAAAGCTGATTGGGAATCTAATTCTTTTCTTCCTTTCCTTGATGTTCATGTCCACTGTTCAGTTACAGGTTTTGCCTTCTCCGTGTACCGCAAGCCTATGCACAGTGGCATGTACATTCATTATCTCTTATCATGCCTCCTCTGTCAAGAAGAGTGTTCTTATCTCCCCTTTCTCCGTGCTCTCCGCATCTGTGATCCTCAGTTTCTTGAAGCAGAAATTTCCACTCTTCATAATTCTTTTTCCCGCCTGGGCTACCCTTCCCATTTCATAGACTCTGCTTTCTCTCTGCTAAACGGACTTTCTTCTCTCCTAAACCCTCTACTCCTGAGAACTCTCCAGTCCTCTGCCTTCCCTACATCTCTGGTTCTCTAATCTCAGCAACTCTCTCCGTTCCTTAGACATCAAACTTACCTTTCGCCAAACTAACACTCTTCGCACTAATCTAGTTCCATACCTCCCCTACCTCCACAGATTCTCCTGGTGTCTACTCTATTTCTTGCTCCTCCCTGTCCTCTTCAGTACTTCGAGAAACTGGCCGATCTCTTTCTGACAGACTCAGGGAGCACAAAAATAGTGTTAGGCTTGCCGACACTAATAATGCTCTTTTCTGTCATGTCAGAGATCACAGTCATCCCATTGATTGGTCTTCTGCTAAAACTGTCTACCCTACGTCTAACTTTCATAGTCGCCGCCTGGTTGAATCCTCCCTTATACACAACTTTCCCTGTATGAATCTTTAGCCCTGGCTTTGTCTCTGTTGATGCTTTCCTCTCTCATTACATTGTTAAATGCTCTAAACTTCAGAACACCCGTGACTTAACCTGATTCCTTCCCTGTCTTATCTTCCCCCTTCTCCTTTTTTCTCCTTGGGTTTTCCTTTCTTTCTGTTCTTTCTTTTGCCTTGTATTTTCCTTCATTTTTCGCTTTTCTTCCTCTCTACCCCCTTGCGAGCCGCTAGCCTTATAGCAGTGCTCCTTCCCATATGACTGTCTCTCTCTACCTTTACTACTACCTTTACTACTACCACTACTACCACTACTCCTACATTTCCCCACTCTCTTGTACCCTCCCTGTCTGCCTGCCTATAAATACCCTTCCTCTGTCTCTGTGTGTTAGTGTGACTTTGTAAATGGTCCAAGTCGGGCGAAACGTCGTCGTAAGCTCCTCTCTTTTATATGTGCGGGTTGTGTGTATTGTTCCAGTCACGGTATTGTGCCTTTTTGTTATTTAAGTGTCCATGGCTCGATCCCCAGCACAGGTGGAAACGTCGACCATGTTTTCTTACACCTGTTGTCCCTGTTCACCTAGCAGTAAGTAGGTACCTAGGTGTTAGCCCAGCTTAGGGACAAGATAGGCCCAGTAAGTCAGGTCAGATCACTGACAGTGATAAGGATATGTATGAAATTTTCAATACTTACTTCATCTCTTTTTACTCAGGATGATACTAGTGAAATTCCAGAAATAATAAATTATGTAGAACAGGACGATAGTAAACTATGTACGATTAGGGTCAGTGACATGGTCCTTAGACAAATAGATAAATTAAAACCTAACAAATCCCAGGCCTGATGAACTGTATACAAGGGTTCTAAATGAATGTAAAGAGGAGCTTAGCAAACCTATGGCTAATTTTTCAACATATCACTGCAAACTGGCATGGTGCCAGATAAGTGGAAAATGGCAAATGTAATACCTATTTTCAAAGCAGGAGACAGGTCCTTAGCTTCGAACTATAGACCAATAAGCTAACCTCCATAGTGGGAAAATTTATGGAATCAATAATTGCCGAGGCAATTCGTAGCCATCTTGAAAAGCATAAATTAATCAACGAATCTCAGCACGGTTTTACAAAAGAGCGTTCCTGCCTTACGAATTTAATAACTTTTTTCACTAAGGTGTTTGAGGAGGTAGATCATGGTAATGAATATGATATTGTGTATATGGACTTCAGTAAGGCTTTTGATAGAGTCCCACATCAGAGACTATTGAGGAAAATTAAGGCACACGGAATAGGAGAAATTTTTTCCTGGATAGAGGCATGGTTGACAAATAGGCAGCAGAGAGTTTGCATAAATGGGGAGAAATCAGAGTGGGGAAGTGTCACAAGCGGTGTTCCACAGGGGTCAGCATTGGGCCCCTTGTTGTTCACAATCTACATAAACGACATAGATGAGGGAATAAATAGCGACATAAGCAAATTTCCGATGACACCAAAATAGGCCGACCAATTCATTCAAATGAGGACATTAGAGCACTCCAGGAAGATTTGAATAGACTGATGCAGTGGTCGGAGAAGTGGCAATGCAGTTTAATATAGATAAATGCAAAGTTCTAAATATTGGACAGGACAATAACCATGCCACATATAAACTAAATAATGTAGATCTTAATACTACTGATTGCGAAAAGGATTTAGGAGTTCTGGTTAGCAGTAATCTAAAACCAAGACAGCAGTGCATAAGTGTTCTAATAGCGAACAGAATCTTGGCTTCATATCAAAGTATAAATAATAGAAGTACTCAGGTTGTTCTTCAACTCTATATATCCTTGGTTAGGCCTCATCTAGATTATGCTGCACAGTTTTGGTCACCGTATTACAGAATGGATATAAATGCTCTGGAAAACGTACAAAGGAGGATGACTTATTTGATTCCATGTATCAGAAATCTTCCCTATGAGGATAGACTGAGGGCCCTGAATCTGCACTCTCTAGAAAGGCGTAGAATTAGGGGGGATATGATTGAGGTGTATAAATGGAAAACAGGAATAAATAAAGGGGATGTAAGTAGCGTGCTAAAAATATCTAGTATTGACAGGACACGCAGCAATGGCTTTAAGTTGGATAAATTCAGATTCAGGAAGGATATAGGAAAGCATTGGTTTGGTAATAGAGTTGTCGATGAGTGGAACAAACTCCCGATTACAGTTATAGAGGCTAAAACGTTGTGTAGTTTTAAAAATAGGCTAGATAAATATATGAGTGGGTGCGGGTGGGTGTGAGTTGGTCCTGACTAGTTTGTGCTACTAGGTCAGATGCCGTGCTCCTTCCTTAAGTGAATGTAACCTGACCTGGCTGGGTCGGGGCATTGGCTTAAGCCGGTGGGAGACTTGGACTTGCCTCGCATGGGCCAGTAGGCCTGCTGCAGTGTTCCTTCTTCCTTGTTCTTATATACAGTGGTCCCTCGGTTTTCGCCGAAAATTCGTTCCAGAATGCTGCTAAAGTGCCATTAACGGACGAATTTACTTCCTTAAGAAATAATGTCACGTAGGTTAAGTCTATTTCAGACCCCCAAAAATACACTTGCAACAGCACTTACGAAAATACACTTACATAAATGTTCGAGTTTGGAGATGCACGAAAACCGAGGGACCACTGTACTGTAGACAGGTGAGGCGTAGCAGGAGGAGGCGGGGTCATAGTACCTTTGATATACCTTTGAAGAGTTTCGAGTATCTACTCTCTGAGCCCAGCCATGGGCCAGGCTCGTCTGGTGCTTGCCTGGTCAACCAGGCTGTTGCTGCTGGAGGCCCGCTGACCCACATATCCATCACAGCCTGGTTGATCTGGCACCCGATGAAGATCTTGTCCAGTTTCCTCTTGAAGGCTTCTACACTGGTTCCAGCGATGTTTCGGATATCTTCTGGTAAGATGTTGAATAGTCTGGGACCCCGGATGTTAATACAGTGCTCCCGTATTGTCCCCACCGCACCCCTGCTCCTCACTGGGTTTATTTTACACTTTCTCCCATATCTCTCACTCCAGTATGTTGTTATGGCAGTGTGCAGATTTGGTACCAGGCCCTCAAGTACTTTCCAAGTATATATTATATGTATATCTCTCTCCTCCGCTCAATGAGTACATGTTCAAGACTTGAAGGCGTTCCCAATAATTTAGATGTTTCAATGGCTCAATGTGAGCCTAAACGATCTCTGAATTTGTTCAGCTCTGATATTTCTTCTGTCCTGAACGGGGCCGTCAGCACAGAGCAGTATTCTATGTGAGGGAGCACTAGCGATTTGAAGAGTGTCACCATCGGCATTATTTCCCTTGTTTTGAAAGTTCTCAATACCCACCCCATCATCTTCCTGGCTGTTGTGATCTTTGTCTTGTTATGGTCTTTAAACGACAGATCAGCAGACATAATTATTCCCAAGTCCTTAACGTGTTCCTTTCGTTCTATGTGGTGACCCTCTTGCGTTTTGTATATAGTGTTCCTTTTCTTCATTTTTTCCATACCTAAGCAGCTGAAACTTATCACCATTGAACGTCATGTTGTTCTCCACTGCCTATTGGAAGACCCTGCTTATGTCCTCCTGTAATTTTCAGTGTCTTCTCCTAGTGACTTTCATGCTTATTTTAGTGTCATCTCAAATGATGATACAAAAGTGTGCTGGGTGTTTTTATCTATGTCTGCTATGAGGATGAGAAACAGCAGAGGTGCCAGGACAGTGCATGGGGCACGGAGCTTTTGACTTCGCTGATGCTGGATCTTGCCCTGTTCACTACTACTTTTTGTGTTCTGTGTGTTAGGAACTCAAATATCCATCTGCCTCCCTTTCCCCAGTAATGCCTATGGCCCTCATTTTGTGCGCTATTACTCCATGATCGTATTTGTCAAACGCCTTTGCAAAATCTGTGTAAATCACATCTGCGTTTTGGTCGTCCTCCAATGCCTCCGTAATTCTGTCATAATGGTTCAGCAGCTGTGACAGGCATGATCGTCCCGCTCTGAAACCTGCTGGTTCGGGTTATGTTGGTTGTGCTGGTCCATGAAGTTTGTAATCTGCCTTCTCATCACTCTTTCAAAGATTTTATGATGTGAGAAGTGAGGGCTACTGGTCTGTAATTTTAGCTAGTGCTCTACTACCTCCCTTATGCAAAGGAGCTATGTCTGCACTCTTTAAGGCCTCCGGTATTTCACCTAGACCTTCGTCCTAAGGTTAGACAAGTGTTGAAGAATTCGTTTGTATCAAGATCTCAAGATGTTGCTGTGTCAGACAGGATGTAGATCAATTGTTCAAAGAACCAGTTAGTGACTGTTTCCTCTCGAAGACTTCTTTCTATATTTGCTTCAGGAATATTTCTGATATCTGCTGACAGTCGAGTGAATAGTCTAGGCCCGCAAATGTTGTCACAATGTTCTTTTATTCTGACCATGGCGCTCCTGCTTTTCACTGCATTTATTTTTCATTTGCTCCAATATCTGTCAATGCATTAAGTTGTTTGTTATAGGTTTGACTAAGCGCCTCTCTCTGATTAGTTCCTTATTGTTCGCGAGTATCAAATCCAGTGTATGTTCATTTCTAGTGGGTTGTTATGTATTGGCTTAAAGCAAACCTTTCAAGCCTTATATACAATGATACTAGCTCATGTTTTCCACTTTAATACCTACAACTGTTACTTTATCATTCAACACTTCTGAACAACAAAAATTATATTTCACACAGAGTCCTACATTTTTTATGTGACCCATTTACTGTTATATCTATAAGTACTGCATTTACTGTTAATCTATAAGTACTGCATTTACTGTTAATCTATAAGTACTGCATTTATTGTTAATCTATAAGTACTGCATTTACTGTTATATCTATAAGTACTGCATTTACTGTTAATCTATAAGTACTGCATTTACTGTTAATCTATAAGTACTGCATTTATTGTTAATCTATAAGTACTGCATTTACTGTTATATCTATAAGTACTGCATTTACTGTTAATCTATAAGTACTGCATTTACTGTTATATCTATAAGTACTGCATTTACTGTTAATCTATAAGTACTGCATTTACTGTTATATCTATAAGTACTGCATTTACTGTTATATCTATAGTACTGCATTTACTGTTAGATCTATAAGTACTGCATTTACTGTTAGATCTATAAGTACTGCATTTACTGCTATATCTATAAGTACTGCATTTACTGTTAGATCTATAAGTACTGCATTTACTGTTAGATCTATAAGTATGCATTTACTGTTAGATCTATAAGTAGTGCAACTTTAGATCTTAATATGCATTTAATAGGGCTCAGGATTAAAGATGTTTTGTATGTGTTTCTGTAAATGCTACATAACATTTGCTTTTAATAGACGCCTATACTGATATTGCTAACTTTGTAATTTTTATTTGATTTTAAACCCTGAATGTTTGCAAATAGGATGGATACATTACACAAATAACCCGGTCATAGCAGAATGAAACTTATGTCATGGTAATGTGTCTGGTATATTTTGGTTAAATGTTATGTTAATACCCATAGTAATGTACCATCTTGAATGAAACTTGGTGCATATATCTCTGATTTTTCCAGTATTGGTCGTACACTTGTCTATTGTACATTGGACCTTATTGTGTGTAGGCTAGTTTCGTTTGTCCAACTGCAGTCCATCTCTGTACAACCCTGTTTATCTTCTTAGTTTGTCCCCATTTTTTTATCTGCTTAATTTCCTCTCCATCAAACAATTTTTGTTGTTTGTCTGCCATAACCCCCTCCCTCTCCTGCTCTCTGGGAAGAGTCGTGTTTCTTTCAGGTAGTCTAGGCAGCTAAAGTCATAACTTTCTATGATCTGCAGTGAAGATTTACACATCTTCGACTCGAAGTACCTGCAATCCTTGTTAGACACACTTTACCTTCCGTAGCACATTAGAACATTTTCTGACAAGTAGACATTCCCTTAGCATAGTATTTACCTAAGTCCCCACTGCCTTCATTTTCTGTTGCCAACACAATTTCGTTTTCTATGTGATTCTCTGGATTTTATCATCATTCTTTATATGAGAATATTTATCCAGCTTCATGTTTCTTGTTGTCTATTTTTTTTCTCGTTATTTTTTATCACTGTCTTGCATCCTTACTTTCGTCTAGTCCTACGTATCCGCTTGTACCCTGCGTCAGCACTCTCCTCCCTGCTTGTGTTCTCCCACTATTTGTACGTCAGGCAGCAGACCCGGGACACAGCACAGAACACTGCAGGTCAGCCTGCAGGTACCTACCTCACAGCACAGAACACTGCAGGTCAGCCTGCAGGTACCTACCTCACAGCACAGAACACTGCAGGTCAGCCTGCAGGTTCCTACCTCTCACAGCACAGAACACTGCAGGTCAGCCTGCAGGTACCTACCTCACACAGCACAGAACACTGCAGATCAGCCTGCAAGTACCTAACCTCTCCCAGCACAGAACACTTCAGGTCAGCCTGCAGGTACCTACCTCTCACAGCACAGAACACTGCAGGTCAGCCTGCAGGTACCTACCTCACACAGCACAGAACACTGCAGGTCAGCCTGCAGGTACCTATCTCACACAGCACAGAACACTGCAGGTCACCCCGCAGGTACCTACCTCACACAGCACAGAACACTGCAGGTCAGTCTGCAGGTGCCTACCTCTCACAGCACAGAACACTGCAGGTCAGCCTGCAGGTACCTACCTCACACAGCACAGAACACTGCAGGTCAGCCTGCAGGTACCTACCTCTCACAGCACAGAACACTGCAGGTCAGCCTGCAGGTACCTACCTCACAGCACAGAACACTGCAGGTCAGCCTGCAGGTACCTACCTCACACAGCACAGAACACTGCAGATCAGCCTGCAGGTACCTCACTCTCACAGCACAGAACACTGCAGATCAGCCTGCAGGTACCTACCTCTCACAGCACAGAACACTGCAGGTCAGCCTGCAGGTACCTACCTCTCAGCACAGAACACTGCAGGTCAGCCTGCAGGTACCTACCTCTCACAGCACAGAACACTGCAGGTCAGCCTGCAGGTACCTACCTCACACAGCACAGAACACTGCAGATCAGCCTGCAAGTACCTAACCTCTCCCAGCACAGAACACTTCAGATCAGCCTGCAGGTACCTACCTCTCACAGCACAGAACACTGCAGGTCAGCCTGCAGGTACCTACCTCACACAGCACAGAACACTGCAGGTCAGCCTGCAGGTACCTATCTCACACAGCACAGAACACTGCAGGTCACCCTACAGGTACCTACCTCTCACAGCACAGAACACTGCAAGTCAGCCTGCAGGTACCTACCTCACACAGCACAGAACACTGCAGGTCAGTCTGCAGGTGCCTACCTCTCACAGCACAGAACACTGCAGGTCAGCCTGCAGGTACCTACCTCACACAGCACAGAACACTGCAGATCAGCCTGCAAGTACCTAACCTCTCCCAGCACAGAACACTGCAGGTCAGCCTGCAGGTACCTACCTCTCACAGCACAGAACACTGCAGGTCAGCCTGCAGGTACCTACCTCTCACAGCACAGAACACTGCAGGTCAGCCTGCAGGTACCTACCTCTCACAGCACAGAACACTGCAGGTCAGCTTGCAGGTACCTACCTCTCACAGCACAGAACACTGCAGGTCAGCCTGCAGGTACCTACCTCTCACAGCACAGAACACTGCAGGCCAGCCTGCAGGTACCTACCTCACACAGCACAGAACACTGCAGGTCAGCCTGCAGGTACCTACCTCTCACAGCACAGAACACTGCAGGTCAGCCTGCAGGTACCTACCTCACACAGCACAGAACACTGCAGGTCAGCCTGTAGGTACCTATCTCACACAGCACAGAACACTGCAGGTCACCCTGCAGGTACCTACCTCTCACAGCACAGAACACTGCAAGTCAGCCTGCAGGTACCTACCTCACACAGCACAGAACACTGCAGGTCAGTCTGCAGGTGCCTACCTCACAGCACAGAACACTGCAGGTCAGCCTGCAGGTACCTACCTCACACAGCACAGAACACTGCAGATCAGCCTGCAGGTACCTACCTCCCACAGCACAGAACACTGCAGGTCAGCCTGCAGGTACCTACCTCACACAGCACAGAACACTGCAGGTCAGTCTGCAGGTGCCTACCTCTCACAGCACAGAACACTGCAGGTCAGCCTGCAGGTACCTACTTCACACAGCACAGAACACTGCAGGTCAGCCTGCAGGTACCTACCGCTCACAGCACAGAACACTGCAGGTCAGCCTGCAGGTACCTACCTCTCACAGCACAGAACACTGCAGGCCAGCCTGCAGGTACCTACCTCACACAGCACAACACTGCAGGTCAGCCTGCAGGTACCTACCTCACACAGCACAGAACACTGCAGGTCAGCCTGCAGGTACCTACCTCACACACACACAGGGAGATCGACTGGGAGAACCAAGAACCACGTGGGGTCCAAAAACTTGGAGAGCCAAGATGATGGACGTGGTACTGGAAAACCTGATGCACCAACATGTCAGAGACACGACCAGAGAGAGAGGAGAGGACGAACCAGCAAGGCTGGACCTTGTATTCACCCTGAACAGCTCAGATATCGAGGACATAACACACGAGAGCCCCCTGGGAGCAAGCGACCATATGATGCTGAGCTTTGAATACATTGTATTTCTACAGGTAGAGAGGGAAAATGGTACTGAAAGAGATAAACCAGACTTTAAAAGAGAAAACTACACGGGTATGAGGAATTTCCTGCAGGGGGAACGGTTTATACCCAAAGAAAAAAGATTAAATGGGAAGGCCAGAAAGAGCCCCTGATTTACCCAAAGGTGCAGGGAGGCAAAGACTCAGAGTGTCAGAGAATGAAAAAGGTACAGAAGGCAAAGAACCCAAGTAAACAAAGAGATTAGTCAAAGAGCAAGAAATGAAAATGACATAGCATCGAAAGTCAAGTCTGACCCGAAACTGATGTACAGTCACATCAGAAGGAAGACAACAGTCAAGGATCAGGTGATAAGGCTGAGGAGAGAAGATGGGGAACTCACAAATAACGATCAAGAGGTATGTGAGGAGCTCAACTCGAGGTTTAAGGAAGTATTCACAGTGGAGGCAGGAAGGCAGCTGGGTAGACAGGACAGGGTGCATCCCCAACAAAGGATGTATCAAGTGCTGGAGGGCATACACACAACTGAGGAGGTGAAGCAGTTACTCAGTAACCTTGATACCTCAAAGGCGATGGGTCCGGACAATATCTCACTGTGGGTCCTTCGGGAAGGAGCTGAGGTACTGAGTGTGCCACTAACCATGATATTCAACACATCCCTTGAAACTGGGAAGCTACCTGAGGTATGGAAAAAGGTCAACATAGTCCCCAACTTTAAAAAAGGAGACAGAAAAAGGCACTAAACTATAGACCGGTGTCACTTACGTGTATAGTGTGCAAAGTCTTGGAGAAAATTATTAGGAAAAGAATGGTGGAGCATCTGGAACTGAACAGGATAATCAACGCCAGACAGCACGGATTCAGGAAGGCAAATCATGTGTAACAAACCTCCTGGAGTTCTATGCTAAAGTAACAGAGGTAAGGCAAGAGAGAGAAGGGTGGGTTGATTGCATTTTCCTGGACTGCAGGAAGGCCTTCGACACAGTTCCTCATATGAGATTAGTAAAGAAGTTGGAAGAACAAGCGTGTATAACAGGAAGGGCACTGGAATGGATCAGGGAATACCTCACAGGAGGCAACAACGAGTCATGGTGCATGATGAGGTAACAACAGTGGGCGCCTGTGACGAGCGGTGTACCGCATAGGTCAGTCCTAGGACCAGTGCTATTCTTGGTATATGTGAATGACATGACGGATGGGATAGACTCAGAAGTGTCTCTGTTCGCAGATGGTGTGAAATTTATGAGGAGAATCACATCGGATGAGGACCAAGCAGGACTTCAAAGAGACCTGGACAGGCTTGACATCTGGTCTAGCAACTGGCTTCTCGAATTTAATCCCACCAAATGCAAAGTCATGAAGATCGGAGAAGGGCAAAGAAGACCGCCGACAGAGTACAGGCTAGGTGGACAAAGGCTACAAACCTCGTCAAAGGAGAAGACCTCGGGGTGAGCATAACGCCAAGCACGTCTCCGGAAACACACATCAACCAGATAACTGCGGCAGCATATGGGAGACTGGCAAACCTAAGATTAGCGTTCCGTTACCTTAACGAGGAATCGTTCAAGACACTGTACACCGTGTATGTCAGGCCCATACTAGAGTATGCAGCTCCAGTCTGGAACCCACACCTGGTCAAGAACGTCAAGAAATTAGAGAAAGCGCAAAGGTTTGAGACAAGTATAGTTCCACAACTCAGGGACTGTCCTATGAAGAAAGGTTGAGGAAATAGGACTAACAACACTGGAGGATAGCCTGCAGGTACCTACCTCACACAGTACAGAACACTGCAGGTCAGCCTGCAGGTACTTACCTGCAAAATACTGCAGGGAATCAACAAGGTAGATAGTGACAGGATGTTCTAGAGAAGGAACACAGAAACAAGGGGCACACAACTGGAAGCTGAAGACTCAGATGAGTCAAAGGAATTTTAGGAAGCATTTCTTCAGCCATAGAGTAGACAGGAAGTGGAATAGTCTAGCGAACGATACAGTGGAGGCGGGAACCATACACCAAGATAAGGTATGATAAAGCTCATGGAGCAGAGAGCAGAGACCCAGTAGCGGACAGCGAAGAGGCGGGGCCAGGAGCTGAGTCTCGACACCTGCAACCACAATTAGGTGAGTACAATTAGGTGAGTACACACACACACACACACACACACACAGCGCAGTTGCGCCTGGCAAACCTGAGAATAGCGTTCCGATACCTCAGTAAGGAATCGTTCAAGACTCTGTACACCGTGTACGTCAGACCCATACTGGAGTATGCAGCACCAGTTTGGAACCCACACCTGGTCAAGCACGTCAAGAAATTAGAGAAAGTGCAAAGGTTTGCAACAAGGCTAGTTCTAGAGCTAAGGGTAATGTCCTACGAAGAAGGTTAAGGGAAATTGGGCTGACGACACTGGAGGACAAGAGGGTTAGGGAGACATGATAACGATATACAAAATGCTGCGAGGAATTGACAAGGTGGACAGAGAAGATGTTCCAGAGATGGGGCACAGAAACAAGGGTCACCACTTGAAGTTGAAGACTCAGATGAGTCAGAGAGATGTTAAGAAGTATTTCTTTAGTCATATAGTTGTCAGGACGTGGAACAATCTGGAAAGTGATGTAGTGGAGGCAGGAACCATACATAGCTTTAAGAAGAGGTATGATAAAGTTCATGGAGCAGGGAGAGTGACCTACGTAGCGACAGTGAAAAGGCTGGGAGCTGTGAATCGACCCTGCAACCACAACTAGGTAAGTAACACACAGCACATTAGGTCAGCCTGCAGGTACCTACAACAGCACATAGCACTGTAGGTCAGCCTGCAGGTACCACCCACACACAGCACATAGCACTGTAGGTCAGGTGCAGATACCTACAACACCACACACAGCACCGAAGGTCAGGCAGCAGTACCTACAACACCACACATAGCACTGAAGGTCGGGCCTGCAGGTACCTACAACATAGCACTGTAGGTCGGGCCCGCAGGTACCTACAACATAGCACTGTAGGTCAGGCAGCAGGTACCTACAACATAGCACTGTAGGTCAGGTAGCAGGCACCTACAACTAGCACTGTAGGTCAGGCAGCAGGTACCTAAAACATAGCACTGTGGTCAGGTAGCAGGCACCTACAACATAACACTGTAGGTCAGGTAGCAGGCACCTACAACAAACACTGTAGGTCAGGGCAGGTACCTACAACATAGCACTGTAGGTCGGGGAAGCAGGTACCTACAACATAGCACTGTAGGTCAGGCGCAGGTACCTAAAACCCCTAACACTGTAGGTCAGGCAGCAGGTACCACAACATAGCACTGTAGGTCAGGTAGCAGGCACCTACAACATAACACTGTAGGTCAGGCAGCAGGTACCTACAACATAGCACTGTAGGTCAGGAAGCGGTACCTACAACTACACTGTAGGTCAGGCAGCAGGTACCTAAAACCCCTACACTTAGGTCGGGCCCGCAGTCCTCAACATAGCACTGTAGGTCGGGTGCGGCACCTACAACATAACACTGTAGGTCAGGCAGCAGGTACCTACAACATAACACTGTAGGTCAGGCAGCAGGTACCTACAACATAGCACTGTAGGTCAGGCAGCAGACCATCCCACCGCGCTCCTTCCCATGTAGTGCTGCTTCCCGGGAAAAAGGTCAGGTGGGCAGGTGGTAGCTCCCCCAGACTATCATCCACACAACCTGCCTCCACTGTGTGTGTGTGTGTGTGTTCACCTAGTTGTTGTTGTGATTGCAGGGGTCGAGTCACAGCTCCTGGTCCCGCCTCTTCACTGGCCGCTACTCGGTCAGTCTCCCCGCTCCATGAGCTTTATCATACCTCTCCTTAAAGCTATGTATGGATCCTGCCCCCACTACATCACTTCCCAGACTATTCCAATTCCTGACAACTCTGTGACTGAAGAAAGCTTCCTAACATCCCTGTGGTTGATCTGAGTCTTCAACTCCAACTGTGACCCCTTGTTGCTGTGTCCCATCTCTGGAACATTCTGTCTGTCCACCTTGTCGATTCCTCTCAATATTTTATATGTCGTTATCATATCCCCTCTATCTCTTCTGTCTTACAAGTGTCGTCAGGTCTATTTCCCTTAACCTCTCCTCTGACATCCCCTTAGCTCCGGGACTAGTCTTGTTGCAAACCTTTGCACTTTTCTCTAGCTCCTTTAAATGCTTGCTAGGTAAGGGTTCCAAACTGGCCTGCATCAGTATGGGCTAATGTACAGTGTACAGGGTCCTGAATGACTCCCTTTTAAAGATGTCGGAATGTGTTCTTAGGCGGCGTATGCTGCAGCAGTTATTTGTATTAATATTGGTAGAATTACCGACAATATGTTAAGTAAAAGGACCAAAAGCAACTAATGTGACTTTATTGTACAACGTTTCTCTCCAGGAGCTTTTAAAACCTTCAAAAATAAAATGGACACAGAGGGTTATATATACTCTCAAAGTGAGGTGTAATACTAGTGGTGGTGGTAGTAGTTGAGACATAAGTTGTAGTAGTAGTAGTCTCTCTACTACTCACCACTAAATTTACACCTCCTCTGAATAACCCTCTGTGTCCATGTTTGTGAACGCTTGACAAAGCTCCTGAAGAGCGAAACTTGCCCTAAATGTCAATGCCATTGTCCTTTATAACAACAGTTTTGGTTGATGTGTGCCTCAGGAATGTCCCGGTGTTATACTCACCCCAAGATCCTTTTCCTTGAGTGAGGTTTGTAGGCTCTGGCCCCCTAGACTGTACTCCGTTTGTGGTCTTCTTTGCCCCTTAATCTTCAGCTTTTTCACTTGGAGAGGTTGAACTCCAGGGCAGTTGCTGGACCACCTGCAGCCTGTAATCTATCTTGTTCTCCCCGGGCCTCGTCCGATTGAATTCTTCTCATCCTTCCCTCATCTGCAAACAGGGGGACTTCAGTCTATTCCTTCCCCCTAAAGACCAAAGGGAAAAGGCCTA
>WNWK01031897.1:0-22335 GCA_009830355.1 Cherax destructor
AAGTTGTGAGCTAAAGATAGAAAATTAGAAAATCCAGTTTAGAACCGAATTATTGACTGTGTGTTTTGTTATTAGATTTCCAGTATCTAGCAAGATTGTTGTGTGTTCAAGTTCTCTCTGAGTTCTGAGTTTTAACAGTATAACCCGTGTTAGCCGAGTTTATCTTTCCTGTTAAAACTTCTTCCCTGTAAATATTTACTCTTCCTCAGAAGCCGAAGAGTACATGAATACATATCGATTGATCGATCAAATTTGCAAATTGTAATTTATATGTAATCCGTTATATCTAGATCCATTAAATTTCTCTTAAGTACCATTAACTCAAGAAGTGCGAGAGTAAGAATAATCTTGATCAGTTCAAAGTTATAATGTGTTTGCTATTGTATAGATTCATCCAGTACCACCTGTCTGTTCAGTCTATAGAGTTGTATAGTATGCCGAGACGTCATACGATAACATGGCCGAGCTGTCGTGTCAGTATCATATATACACTTGTGTAGTGTATCTTTCCTTTTATACAGCTGGTCCCTTTGCGTGTGACGTCACGGTACCCGCTGACGTCAGAGGCTCAGCGCATGTGCACAGCCTCTCATAGGCACTCTCCCTCACTAACGTTAGACCTACAGGCGAGACAGACGGGTGGCTGGACTCTCCTTCACTTACTGTAAATATACCGTAACCATCCAACAAGGAGTATCTTTGACCTCCTATATATCTCTCCCAAGACCCACGCGACATGGGTTCATAACCTCCGAGGGCCTATCCGTGGTATGTCTAAGGCTCCATACGGCTCACTTACCCTGTGGAACTTGAGTGACTCAAAAACGTTTCCACAATAACACTATATATGACACTCTATTATCTTGGAGACTCTTGCCAATGTAAATAAGTCACTCTGTCTGACTTTTTTGGGTTATCCTAGGTTCTCTACATATATGCTGCTATGTATGATAATCTATATAAATGTATTTGTGTATACCTGAATAAACTTACTTACTCTGGCAAAAAAGGTTCTAGTATTGTTGTTATTTGCACACGGTACACTAAGCCTAACGTCCCCTCTTGAAAGTATACTCTGGCAGGTATTGCACATTAATTCTCCTTTTTGACGCAGTGTATACTATTTTTTCTGCTAGTTTGGTTCCAAGCACTGGAGGGATGAACCTTATAAGTTCACTGGCACAGTCTAGAGTTCTAGCATGCACACGAGATAGCGATAATCACGAAAAAAACACAGAGCACGTGGGGCACTGTTGCAGCTACATACGAAAATGTTGAGCTAATGGAAGTTTTTAACTTTAGACAAATTGACTGGAGCAATTTGTCAGGAAATTTAGAGTCAAGCGACTTTCTTGATATGATTCAGGATTGTTTTTTTTAAAACACTTTGTCACAGAACCAACTAGAGGAAATAACCTGCTTGCCTTGGTTCTTGCCTGCAGGGAATCACTAATTAATAATCTTGAGGTTAATGATGAGCTTGGGGAAAGTGATCACAAATCACTTAGTTTTAATATATCATGGAATTACCCTAATAATGGCAATCAAGTCTCTGTCCCTGACTTCCACTTGGCTGATTTCATAGGACTGAGAAATTACCTGGGTGGGCTGAACTGGAATGACCTGACAGTGGGTCAGGTAGGTGATGGTGGTTGCCAATATGACGTTTTCCAGAGCATAGTTCTAACTGCTCAGACAACTTATGTTCCAAATAGGGAAATCAGATCAAACAAAAAATATTGTTAATGGATAAACAATAGATTAAAACATCTCATTGGTCAAAAGAGAGGCATATATAGGCGAATCAAAAGAGGAGAGGGGAAGTTAAGAAATACAAATATTCAGTTAAAGAGAGAAATAAAAAAGGGAATAAGAAAATCAAAGAGTCTGGCCTGATAACAAGTGTGGGTGACCGTGACAACATAGGTCTGGGCTGGTAACTAATATGGGTGACCTTGACAACAAAGGTCTGTCCTGGTAACTAGTGTGGATAACCTTGACAACAAAGGTCTGTCCTGGTAACTAGTGTGGGTAACCTTGACAACAAAGGTTTGGCCTGGTAACTAGTGTGGGTGACCTTAACAAAGGTCTGGCCTGGTAACTAGTGTGGGTGACCTTGATAACAAAGGTCTGGCCTGGTAACTAGTGTGGGTGACCTTGATAACAAAACATCCTTAACCATGTACTAGCCTCGTGTCAGGACCTGGGGTTGATAATCTCTACTGATAAAACGAAGATACTCAACAGGCGTCCTCCTCGACAGAGAGGCACAGTTCGCCAGATACAGTTGCATGATGGGTCTCTTCTAGAATATGTGGCCTGATGGCTAAAGCTCTCGCCTGATGCACGGAGGGCCCGGGTTCAATTCCCGGCGGGGCGGAAACATTTCGAAGTGTTTCCTTACACACACACACACACACACACACACACACACACACACACATACATACAACTAACAACAGGCCTAGTGTCAAATCGACATGTGCCTAGGACAAAATGGTAACTAACAGGTATCTAGGCTTTGAGATCCCACTACTTGGACCTGTTGTTACGAGACTTTGTCGCCAATGCAAAGAAAGGCTTTCACCCCAGGTGTGGTTCCAATGTTAAAATTGTGAAAATTATGTATCTTGCTTATATTAGATTATGCTGAGCCACTCCTTACTCTCGTGTCTGACTGGAAGCTTGGAGGGCTGGAAAAACTGCAGAACGTAGCAGTGAGGATCATTTTAGGATGCCCTTGTACTGCCAAAATTTTAAATATGTGGAAATCCAGGCCTGTTTTCGTCCCTTACCCTTTCTACAGACTACACAGATCTTCATGGTGGTGGTCATGGTGGTGGTCATGGTGGTGGTCATCTTACAACACTTGACAACTCTCTTTGTCTGAGTAACTTTGCCTGGTAACTAGTGTTGGTGTCCTTCACAACAAAGGTCTGGCCTTGTAACTAGTGTGGGTGACCTTGACAACAAAGGTCAGGGCTGGTAACTAGTATGGGTGACCTTGACAACAAAGGTCAGGCCTGGTAACTAGTATGGATGACCATTACAACAAAGGTCTGGCCTTGTAACTAGTGTGGGTGACCTTGACAACAAAGGTCAGGCCTGGTAACTAGTATGGGTGACCATGACAACAAAGGTCTGGCCTTGTAACTAGTGTGGGTGACCTTGACAACAAAGGTCAGGCCTGGTAACTATTATGGGTGACCATGACAACAAAGGTCTGCTCTTTTCACTAGTCAGCGTGGATGACCTTGACAGCAAAGGTCCGACCTGGTAATTAGTGTAGGTGACCTTGACAACAAAGGTCTGGGATGGTAACTAGGGTTGGTGACCTTGACACCAAATGTCTGGGCTTGTAACTAATGTAGGTGACCTTGACAACAAAGGTCTGGTCTGGAAACTAGTGTGGGTGACCTTGACAACAAAAGTCTGGCTAGGTAACTAGTGTGAACGACCTTGACAACAAAGGTCTGGCCTTGTAACTAGTGTGGGTAACCTTGACATCAAAGGTCTGGCCTGGTAACTAGTGTGGGTGACATTGACAACAAAGGTCTGGCCTGGTAACTAGGGTGGGTGACCTTGACAACAAGAATCTGGACTGGTAACTAGTGTGGGTGACCTTGATAACAAAGGTCTGGGCTGGTAACTAGTGTGGGTGACCTTGACAACAAAGGTCTGGCCTGGTAACTAGTGTGGGTGACCTTCACAACAAAGGTCTGGTCTGGTAACTAGTGTGGGTGACATTGACTACAAATGTCTGGCCTGGTAACTAGTGTGGGCAACCTTGACAACAAAGGTCTGGCCTGGTAACTAGTGTGGGTAACCTTGACATCAAAGGTCTGGCCTGGTAACTAGTGTGGGTGACATTGACAACAAAGGTCTGGCCTGATAACTAGGGTGGGTGACCTTGACAACGAAGGTCAGGTCTGGCCTGGTAACTAGTGTGGGTGACCTTGATAACAAAGGTCTGGCCTGGTAACTAGTCTGGGTGACCTTGACAACAAAGGTCTGGCCTGGTAACTAGTGTGGGTGACCTTCACAACAAAGGTCTCGCCGGGTAACTAGTGAGATTGACCTTGATAACAAAGGTCTTACCTTGTAACTAGTGTGGGTGACCTTCACAACAAAGGTCTGGCTTGGTAACTGGTGTGGTTGACCTTCACAACAAAGGTCTGGCCTGGTAACTAGTGTGGGTGACCTTCATAACAAAGGTCTTGCCTGATAACTAGTGTGGGTGACCTTGATAACGAAGGTCTGGCCTGGTAACTAGTGTGGGTCACCATGATAACAAAGGTCTGGCCTGGTAACTAGTGTGGGTCACCTTCACAACAAAGGTCTGGCCTGGTAACTAGTGTTGGTCTCATTGACAACAAAGGTCTGGCCTGGTAACTAGTGTGGGTGACCTTTGCAAGAAAAGTCTGGCCTGGTAACTAGTGTCGGTGACCTTCATAACAAAGGGCTGGCCTGATAACTAGTATGGGTGACCTTGACAACGAAGATCTGGCCTGGTAACTAGTGTGGGTGACCTTTACAACAAAGGTCTGGCCTGGTAACTAGTGTGGGTGACTTTGATAACAAAGGTCTGGCCTAGTAACTAGTCTGGGTGACCTTCACAACAAAGGTCTCGCCTGGTAACTAGTGTGGGTGACCTTCACAACAAAGGTCTGGCCTGGTAACTAGTGTGGGTGACCTTCACAACAAAGGTCTGGCCTGGTAACTAGTGAGGGTGACCTTGATAACAAAGGTCTGGCGTGGTAACTAGTGTGGGTGACCTTCACAACAAAGATCTGGCCTGGTAACTAGTGTGGTTGACCTTCATAACAAAGGTCTGGCCTGGTAACTAGTGTGGGTGACCTTCATAACAAAGGTCTGGCCTGATAACTAGTGTTGGTGACCTTGACAACGAAGGTCTGGCCTGGTAATTAGTGTGGGTGACCTTCATAACAAAGGTCTGGCCTGGTAATTAGTGTGGGTAACCTTCATAACAAAGGTCTGGCCTGGTAGCTAGTGTGAGTGACCTTGACAACAATGGTCTGGCCTGGTAACTAGTGTGAGTGACCTTGACAACAAAGGTCTGGCCTGGTAACTAGTGTGAGTGACCTTGACAACAAAGGTCTGGCCTGGTAACTAGTGTGGGTGACCTTCACAACAAAGGTCTGGCCTGGTAACTAGTGTGAGTGACCTTGACAACAAAGGTCTGGCATGGTAACTAGTGTGATTGACCTTGACAACAAAGGTCTGGCCTGGTAACTAGTGTGCGTGACCACAGCAAAGGTCTGGCCTGGTAACTAGTGTGATTGACCTTCACAACAAAGGTCTGGCCTGGTAACTAGTGTGGGTGACCTTCACAACAAAGATCTGGCCTGGTAACTAGTATGTGTGACCTTCACAACAAAGGTCTGGCCTGGTAACTAGTGTGATTGACCTTCACAACAAAGGTCTGGCCTGGTAACTAGTGTGATTGACCTTCACAACAAAGGTCTGGCCTGGTAACTAGTGTGGGTGACCTTCACAACAAAGGTCTGGCCTGGTAACTAGTGTGTGTGAACTTCACAACAAAGGTCTGGCCTGGTAACTAGTGTGTGTGACCTTCACAACAAAGGTCTGGCCTGGTAACTAGTGTGTGTGACCTTCACAACA
This sequence comes from Cherax destructor, assembly GCA_009830355.1. Classification (NCBI taxonomy): domain Eukaryota; kingdom Metazoa; phylum Arthropoda; class Malacostraca; order Decapoda; family Parastacidae; genus Cherax; species Cherax destructor. The sequence continues at coordinate 5,644 of WNWK01031897.1, forward strand.
AAGGTCTGGCCTGGTCCCTAGTGTGGGTGACCTTCAACAAAGTCTGGCCTGGTAACTAGTTGGTGACCTTCAACAATGGTCTGGCCTGGAACTAGTGTGGTGACCTTACAACAAGGTCTGGCCTGGTAACTAGTGTGTGACCTTCACAACAAAGGTCTGGCCTGGTAACTAGTGTGTGTGACCTTCACAACAAAGGGCTGGCCTGGTAACTAGTGTGGTGACCTTCACAACAAAGGTCCGGCCTGGTAACTAGTGTGGTGACCACAACAAAGGTCTGGCTGGTAACTAGTGGTGACCTTCACACAAAGGTCTGGCCTGGTAACTAGTGTGAGACCTTCAAACAAGGTCTGGCCTGGTAACTAGTGTGGTGACCTTCACAACAAAGGTCTGGCCTGGTAACTAGTGTGGGGACCTTCACAACAAGGTCTGGCCTGGTAACTAGTGTGGGTACCTTCACAACAAGGTCTGGCCTGGTAACTAGTGTGGTGACCTTCACAACAAAAGTCTGGCCTGGTAACTAGTGTGGGTGACCTTCACAACAAAGGTCTGGCCTGGTAACTAGTGTGTGTGACCTTCACAACAAGGTCTGGCCTGGTAACTAGTGTGGGTGACCTTCACAACAAGGTCTGGCCTGGTAACTAGTGTGTTGACCTTCACAACAAAGGTCTGGCCTGGTAACTAGGTGGTGACCTTCAAACAAGGTCTGGCCTGGTAACTAGTGTGGTGACCTTACAACAAGGTCTGGCCTGGTAATAGTGTGGGTGACCTTCACAACAAAGGTCTGGCCTGGTAACTAGTGTGGGTGACCTTCACAACAAAGGCTGGCCTGGTAACTAGTGTGTGACCTTCACAACAAGGTCGGCCTGGTAACTAGTGTGGTGACCTTCACAACAAAGGTCTGGCCTGGTAACTAGGGGTGTGTGTGACCTTCACAACAAAGGTCTGGCCTGGTAACTAGGTTGGTGACCTTGCAACAAGGTCTGGCCTGGTAACTATGTGGTGACCTTCACAACAAAGGTCTGGCCTGGTAACTAGTGTGTGACCTTCACAACAAGGTCTGGCCTGGTAACTAGTGTGGTGACCTTCACAACAAGGTCTGGCCTGGTAACTAGTGTGATTGACCTTCACAACAAAGGTCTGGCCTGGTAACTAGTGTGGTGACCTTCACAACAAGTCTGGCCTGGTAACTAGTTTGTGACCTTCACAACAAGGTCTGGCCTGTAACTAGTGTGTGACCTTCACAACAAGGTCTGGCCTGGTAACTAGTGTGGGTGACCTTCACAACAAGGTCTGGCCTGGTAACTAGTGTGTGTGACCTTCACAACAAAGGTCTGGCCTGGTAACTAGTGTGGGTGACCTTCACAACAAGGTCTGGCCTGGTAACTATGTGTGTGTGTGACTCACAACAAGGTCTGGTAACTAGAGTTGGTGACCGGCAACAATGGTCTGGCCTGGTAACTAGTGTGGGCCCACAACAAGGTCTGGCCTGGTAACTAGTGTGTGACCTTCAAACAAGTCGGCCGGTATGTGTGACCTTCCAACAAAGGTCTGCTGGTAACTTGTGTGCCTTACAACAAAGGTCTGGCCTGAACTAGAGTTGGTGACCTTGGCAACAATAGTCTGGCCTGGTAACTAGTGTGTGTGACCTTCACAACAAAGGTCTAGCCTGGAAACTAGTGTGTGTGACCTTCACAACAAAGGTCTTGCCTGGTAACTAGTGTGTGTGACCTTCACAACAAAGGTCTGGCTTGGTAACTAGTGTGTGTGACCTTCACAACAAAGGGCTGGCCTGGTAACTAGTGTGAGTGACCTTCACAACAAAGGTCTGGCCTGGTAACTAGTGTGCGTGACCACAACAAAGGTCTGGCCTGGTAACTAGTGTGAGTGACCTTCACAACAAAGGTCTGGCCTGGTAACTAGTGTGAGTGACCTTCAGAACAAAGGTCTGGCCTGGTAACTAGTGTGGGTGACCTTCACAACAAAGGTCTGGCCTGGTAACTAGTGTGTGTGACCTTCACAACAAAGGTCTGGCCTGGTAACTAGTGTGGGTAACCTTCACAACAAAGGTCTGGCCTGGTAACTAGTGTGAGTGACCTTCACAACAAAGGTCTGGCCTGGTAACTAGTGTGGGTGACCTTCACAACAAAGGTCTGGCCTGGTAACTAGTGTGTGTGTGTGTGACCTTCACAACAAAGGTCTGGCCTGGTAACTAGTGTGGGTGACCTTCACAACAAAGGTCTGGCCTGGTAACTAGAGTGTGTGTGTGTGACCTTCACAACAAAGGTCTGGCCTGGTAACTAGAGTTGGTGACCTTGGCAACAATGGTCTGGCCTGGTAACTAGTGTGAGTGACCTTTACAACAAAGGTCTGGCCTGGTAACTAGTGTGTGTGACCTTCACAACAAAGGTCTGGCCTGGTAACTAGTGTGTGTGACCTTCACAACAAAGGGCTGGCCTGGTAACTAGTGTGAGTGACCTTCACAACAAAGGTCCGGCCTGGTAACTAGTGTGTGTGACCTTCACAACAAAGGTCTGGCCTGGTAACTAGTGTGTGTGACCTTCACAACAAAGGTCTGGCCTGGTAACTAGTGTTGGTGACTTTCACAACAAAGGTCTGGCCTGGTAACTAGTGTTGGTGACCTTCACAACAAAGGTCTGGCCTGGTAACTAGTGTGGGTGACCTTCACAACAAAGGTCTGGCCTGGTAACTAGTGTTGGTGACCTTCACAACAAAGGTCTGGCCTGGTAACTAGTGTGATTGACCTTCACAACAAAGGTCTGGCCTGGTAACTAGTGTGGGTGACCTTCACAACAAAGATCTGGCCTGGTAACTAGTATGTGTGACCTTCACAACAAAGGTCTGGCCTGGTAACTAGTGTGATTGACCTTCACAACAAAGGTCTGGCCTGGTAACTAGTGTGTGTGACCTTCACAACAAAGGTCTGGCCTGGTCCCTAGTGTGGGTGACCTTCACAACAAAGGTCTGGCCTGGTTGTCGTGTCAGTATATATATATGCACTTGTGTGGTATATCTTTATAAAGCTGGTCCCTTTGCGTGTGACGTCACGGTACCCGCTGACGTCAGAGGCTCAGGCATGTGCACAGCCTATCATAGGCAGACGGCCTCACTAGCGACAGGCCTACACAGGTGAACAGACGTGGCTGGACTCTCTCCTTTCACTTACTGTAAATATACCGTAACCATCCAACAAGGAGTATCTTTGACCTCCTATATATCTCTCTCAAGACCCACACGACAAGTGGTGAGCAGCGGTGTGCCGTAATTTTTATCGATTACGATGTTATAGAGAGATAGACTTCAAGCAAGCAAACAGCCTCCAGACCGACCATGTTACCAGCTCCTACATCATAGAAGTCTACATATCTACAGTATCTCCTGGTCAGCTAAGTGCCTTACTTGTTAATTTTGCTGAAACCTACGAGGGGTTGACCCGGGTTTTGCAAATTCTGTACGAGTAAGCCAGTGAGGGGAGAGTCCCATTCAAGCCAGTAAAGCCACCACCAGTTACGTCAGCCTAGGCTTAAGCCAGCTTCTACCTTGCTGTGCTAATTTGTCACAAGATTCCAAGCCAGTCAATCTGTGTGAAAATATTCTACTAAGCCAGCAAGCCACTCAAGCCACAGGCGCACGCGGGAAGCGGCGTGGGCTAACCCTACCAGCCACCACCCCCCCACCACCCACGCTAAGGCGGGCGCCATTAACCACGTGCATCCACCCACACAAAGCATTAAGTGTGGATTATTTCACCCTTAACTGGGTCCTGCAAGCAGTTTATTAAGGCTACGAACCAGGTCGAGCGTCCTGAGTGTGTTTCTTCTGAACTGTTGTGCCAACTTTAGTCCACCGTTTATGCACATTACTCCTAGATATCTGCGCGAGTGGATAACCATCCTCCACCAGCCTCCACATCCTCCACCACCACGCTTCAGCCAAGTTTTACACCCTAGAGACATTTATTGTGTTGTTGTTTTATTTTTCAGATAATCTATAGACAATTTCGTGTGTTGAGACAATTTCTGCGAGTTACATAAATTTTGAGTTATCCTAGGAAGTGTTCTGTGTTAAAGTAATTATTTGCATTAAAATTTTTATTTCACTAGTATTGTCTCTTGTTAATTATTGCGTTATTATTTCTGTGAATTTCGTTGTGTTACTAAGTATGCAGTAAGTACAGTTTTGTTGAAGTTATCTTGTGTTCCAATATTCCACCAAGTAGTAATTTTTTAAAAGATTTTCAATTTTTTCCCCAGCATTACCCATGTGTTGTTGAATTTTCTGTTTTGTTAATTATTGTGTTCCACCAAGTGTACTACCCCAGAGTTATTTTTTTTTATTATCTTACCCTTGTTTGTTAATGTTTTAATTGTGTAATTAATTAATTTTGCTTGCCCCAGTAACTATATATTGTTTTCTCCTCCAAGCAATTTTTAATATTTTACCAGTAATATTCCCTGCTAATTCTTATGTGTTGCAGTCAGTGTTATTTTTCCCTTGCACCTGCTATTGTTTTGTGTACTTGTTCTTTTTGTATAGTGCTAATGTGCCTTCATTTTGCAGATTAGACAAATAACTTACTGAAGATATTATTTTGCTACAATAATTACTTGTATATAGTCAACAAGAGCATGACTTTGTATGAGACAGTAAGTTTAAATGTTCTGTGCCTTTGATGAGTATCTTCCCGCTAATGTAAGTGTTAATACCCAATTTTATTGTCATTTTAATTTTTCATTTGTTTTCATGTGTTGTTGAACAAATTCACTCTTAGTTTGTCTAAAGTCAGTGTTTTTAGTAAATTGTTCAGTAACTGTTTCATTGAGTTACCTTGCTTTGCTTGCAATTAAGAGTAAGAGTGTTCAAACTATTTTATTTCTTATATCTTTGTGTTGTGTGAAAATAATTTACCCCAGTGTGAATTTTTTTTCAATCAGTCATTCCTGAAATTGATTTTGTGTAAAGTAAATTTGCCAGTATTCACCTTGTTTTATCAATTTTGTTGTGTTTAATTGCTCTAGTAACTTGTCATTTCCTAAGAGTAATAAGTAATTATTCCAGTGAACTTCTAGTGATACAAGCAGTAAAGTTACTTTCATTTATTGCCAGTGAACAATTCTACCGAATTGTTTTGTCAGATTGTTGCTAGTGCCATAAGCATTATTGAATTCTTTTAATTAATTGTGCATTTAATTCTTTTATTGTGTTGCAATTTTATTGATATTTAAAGAAAAGAAAACTCATTTTGCTGTTCAAGTTAAAGCTAGATTGTTTTATCTTAGTGTGTTGAATTTCTTGCCAAGTCAATTTCCAGTGAGTTATCTTTTCTTTAGTGTTATTGTGCTATTATCCGTGTTACTCATGCAGAATAGTTAATAATTACTATCAGTTAAGCTATATTGTGCCATATACTTGTGTAAATTTTTGCTTTCAATTCGATTCTCGTTTAATTGCTCAGTCATGTCTCAAGTAAAGTTAAGTAGTAATGTGTTTGCTGCCAGTCGAGGCATTGAAGTTTTAGTAACCATGTGCGATAATACTGTGTGTATTGCCATTCAGAGCCATAATGATAACAAGTCAGTGAAAAGTTCTCATAGTCACTTAATGACTGAAAGACAGTCTCTAGCCTTTGAACAATGTGTTTGTTCTTCGAGCTTGTATCAGAGAATTGCCAGAGTGATGCGGAATGTAAAGTTCAGATTAGTTCTTGTAGAAAGTATGTGTTTCACTTATTAACGTAGCCGAGCGATCAAGGCACTAGTATTACTGTCACTCCTGTCTGGAATTCAGCCCCTACAATATCTTGCATGCAAGATAGCGTTCAGATGCCTAGGGTGCCGGAGGTATCCCGGACCGCCTTGAGTACTGAGTCTATCCTTGCAATGTTGCTAGTTCAAGTAGTAGTTCCTCTCCAGGGACGCTTTGTTGAAGAAAGACTATTTGAATGAGTTATAGCATCTCTCGCTGATGCAAAAGCAATTGCAGAAAGCCGTTTCTGTTGCTAGTGTATTCACTAGAGTGCCAGTTGTTGTCCCTCGTGTTCCAGATAGTGTTCCTTCCAGTTGACAGTAAGCCTTTGCAGAGTAAAGTGTCGTGTGTCGAGTAATTCTTACCTGCAGTAAGAGATAGTGAGAACCGTTCTCCTTTGCTCATACTTTGTGTCATTGAGCTAACTATTTCAACCGGGAGGATCCATCCACTCCACGAGTCTGTTCATTCCTCAGTAGGAAAGTGATTATAAGTTGATCAATACCGAGTTGTTCATTCCTCCAGTAGGAAAGTGATTATAAGTTGATCAATACCGAGTTGTTCATTCCTTCAGTAAGAAAGTGATCATAAGTTGTGAGCTAAAGATAGAAAATCAGAAAATCTAGTTTAGAACCGAATTATTGACTGTGTGTTTGTTATTAGATTTCCAGTATCTAGCAAGATTGTTGTGTGTTCAAGTTCTCTCTGAGTTCTGAGTTTTAACAGTATAACCCGTGTTAGCCGAGTTTATCTTTCCTGTTAAAACTTCTTCCCTGTAAATATTTATTCTTCCTCAGAAGCCGAAGAGTGCATGAATACACATCGATTGATCGATCAAATTTGCAAATTGTAATTTATGTAATCCATTATATCTAGATCCATTAAATTTCTCTTAAGTACCATTAACTAAAGAAGTGCGAGAGTATTAATCTTGATTAGTTCAAAGTTATAATGTGTTTGCTATTGTATAGATTCACCCAGTACCACCTGTCTGTTCAGCCTATAGAGTTGTATAGTATGCCGAGACGTCATACGATAACATGGCCGAGCTGTCGTGTCAGTATATATATATGCACTTGTGTGGTATATCTTTATAAAGCTGGTCCCTTTGCGTGTGACGTCACGGTACCCGCTGACGTCAGAGGCTCAGGCATGTGCACAGCCTATCATAGGCAGACGGCCTCACTAGCGACAGGCCTACACAGGTGAACAGACGTGGCTGGACTCTCTCCTTTCACTTACTGTAAATATACCGTAACCATCCAACAAGGAGTATCTTTGACCTCCTATATATCTCTCTCAAGACCCACACGACATGGTAACTAGTGTGAGTGACCTTCACAACAAAGGTCTGGCCTGGTAACTAGTGTGATGTGTGTGTGACCTTCACAACAAAGGTCTGGCCTGGTAACTAGTGTGTGTGTGTGTGACCTTCACAACAAAGGTCTGGCCTGGTAACTAGAGTGTGTGTGTGTGACCTTCACAACAAAGGTCTGGCCTGGTAACTAGAGTTGGTGACCTTGGCAACAATGGTCTGGCCTGGTAACTAGTGTGAGTGACCTTTACAACAAAGGTCTGGCCTGGTAACTAGTGTGTGTGACCTTCACAACAAAGGTCTGGCCTGGTAACTAGTGTGTGTGACCTTCACAACAAAGGGCTGGCCTGGTAACTAGTGTGAGTGACCTTCACAACAAAGGTCCGGCCTGGTAACTAGTGTGTGTGACCTTCACAACAAAGGTCTGGCCTGGTAACTAGTGTGTGTGACCTTCACAACAAAGGTCTGGCCTGGTAACTAGTGTTGGTGACCTTCACAAGAAAGGTCTGGCCTGGTAACTAGTGTTGGTGACCTTCACAACAAAGGTCTGGCCTGGTAACTAGTGTGGGTGACCTTCACAACAAAGGTCTGGCCTGGTAACTAGTGTGGGTGACCTTCACAACAAAGGTCTGGCCTGGTAACTAGTGTGGGTGACCTTCACAACAAAAGTCTGGCCTGGTAACTAGTGTGGGTGACCTTCACAACAAAGGTCTGGCCTGGTAACTAGTGTGTGTGACCTTCACAACAAAGGTCTGGCCTGGTAACTAGTGTGGGTGACCTTCACAACAAAGGTCTGGCCTGGTAACTAGTGTGATTGACCTTCACAACAAAGGTCTGGCCTGGTAACTAGTGTGGGTGACCTTCACAACAAAGGTCTGGCCTGGTAACTAGTGTGTGTGACCTTCACAACAAAGGTCTGGCCTGGTAACTAGTGTGGGTGACCTTCACAACAAGGTCTGGCCGGGTAACTAGTGTGGGTGACCTTCACAACAAAGGTCTGGCCTGGTAACTAGTGTGTGTGACCTTCACAACAAAGGTCTGGCCTGGTAACTAGTGTGGTGACCTTCACAACAAAGGTCTGGCCTGGTAACTAGTGTGTGTGTGTGACCTTCACAACAAAGGTCTGGCCTGGTAACTAGAGTTGGTGACCTTGGCAACAATGGTCTGGCCTGGTAACTAGTGTGAGTGACCTTCACAACAAAGGTCTGGCCTGGTAACTAGTGTGTGTGACCTTCACAACAAAGGTCTGGCCTGGTAACTAGTGTGGGTGACCTTCACAACAAAGGTCTGGCCTGGTAACTAGTGTGATTGACCTTCACAACAAAGGTCTGGCCTGGTAACTAGTGTGGGTGACCTTCACAACAAAGGTCTGGCCTGGTAACTAGTGTATGTGACCTTCACAACAAAGGTCTGGCCTGGTAACTAGTGTGGGTGACCTTCACAACAAAGGTCTGGCCTGGTAACTAGTGTGGGTGACCTTCACAACAAAGGTCTGGCCTGGTAACTAGTGTGTGTGACCTTCACAACAAAGGTCTGGCATGGTAACTAGTGTGGGTGACCTTCACAACAAAGGTCTGGCCTGGTAACTAGTGTGTGTGTGTGTGACCTTCACAACAAAGGTCTGGCCTGGTAACTAGAGTTGGTGACCTTGGCAACAATGGTCTGGCCTGGTAACTAGTGTGAGTGACCTTCACAACAAAGGTCTGGCCTGGTAACTAGTGTGTGTGACCTTCACAACAAAGGTCTGGCCTGGTAACTAGTGTGTGTGACCTTCACAACAAAGGTCTGGCCTGGTAACTAGTGTGTGTGACCTTCACAACAAAGGTCTGGCCTGGTAACTAGAGTTGGTGACCTTGGCAACAATGGTCTGGCCTGGTAACTAGTGTGTGTGACCTTCACAACAAAGGTCTAGCCTGGAAACTAGTGTGTGTGACCTTCACAACAAAGGTCTTGCCTGGTAACTAGTGTGTGTGACCTTCACAACAAAGGTCTGGCTTGGTAACTAGTGTGTGTGACCTTCACAACAAAGGGCTGGCCTGGTAACTAGTGTGAGTGACCTTCACAACAAAGGTCTGGCCTGGTAACTAGTGTGTGTGACCTTCACAACAAAGGTCTGGCCTGGTAACTAGTGTGTGTGACCTTCATAACAAAGGTCTGGCCTGGTAACTAGTGTGTGTGACCTTCATAACAAAGGTCTGGCCTGGTAACTAGTGTGGGTGACCTTCACAACAAAGGTCTGGCTTGGTAACTAGTGTGTGTGACCTTCACAACAAAGGGCTGGCCTGGTAACTAGTGTGAGTGACCTTCACAACAAAGGTCCGGCCTGGTAACTAGTGTGTGTGACCTTCACAACAAACGTCTGGCCTGGTAACTAGTGTGTGTGACCTTCACAACAAAGGTCTGGCCTGGTAACTAGTGTTGGTGACCTTCACAACAAAGGTCTGGCCTGGTAACTAGTGTTGGTGACCTTCACAACAAAGGTCTGGCCTGGTAACTAGTGTGGGTGACCTTCACAACAAAGGTCTGGCCTGGTAACTAGTGTGGGTGACCTTCACAACAAAGGTCTGGCCTGGTAACTAGTGTGGGTGACCTTCACAACAAAGGTCTGGCCTGGTAACTAGTGTGGGTGACCTTCACAACAAAGGTCTGGCCTGGTAACTAGTGTGTGTGACCTTCACAACAAAGGTCTGGCCTGGTAACTAGTGTGGGTGACCTTCACAACAAAGGTCTGGCCTGGTAACTAGTGTGTGTGACCTTCACAACAAAGGTCTGGCCTGGTAACTAGTGTGGGTGACCTTCACAACAAAGGTCTGGCCTGGTAACTAGTGTGGTGACCTTCACAACAAAGGTCTGGCCTGGTAACTAGTGTGGGTGACCTTCACAACAAAGGTCTGGCCTGGTAACTAGTGTGGGTGACCTTCAAACAAAGGTCTGGCCTGGTAACTAGTGTGGGTTACCTTCACAACAAAGGTCTTGCCTGGTAACTAGTGTGGGTAACCTTCAAACAAAGGTCTAGGGCCCGGTAACTAGTGTTGGTGACCTTCACAACAAAGGTCTGGCCTGGTAACTAGTGTGGGTGACCTTCACAACAAAGGTCTGGCCTGGTAACTAGTGTGTGGGGACCTTCACAACAAAGGTCTGGCCTGGTAACTAGTGTGGGTGACCTTCACAACAAAGGTCTGGCCTGGTAACTAGTGTGGTGACCTTCACAACAAAGGTCTGGCCTGGTAACTAGTGTGGGTGACCTTCACAACAAAGGTCTGGCCTGGTAACTAGTGTGGGTGACCTTCACAACAAAGGTCTGGCCTGGTAACTAGTGTGGGTGACCTTCACAACAAAGGTCTGGCCTGGTAACTAGTGTGGGTGACCTTCACAACAAAGGTCTGGCCTGGTAACTAGTGTAGGTGACCTTCACAACAAGGTCTGGCCTGGTAATCTAGTGTGTGACCCTACAACAAGTGTAACAGTGAACTTCACAACAAAGGGCTAGCCTGGTAACTAGTGTGTGACCTTCACAACAAGGTCTGGCCTGGTAACTAGATGTTTTGTGTGACCTTCACAACAAAGGTCTGGCCTGGTAACTAGAGTTGTGACCTTGCAACAAATGGTCTGGCCTGTAACTAGTGTGAAGTGACCTTACACAAGGTCTGGCCTGGTAACTAGTGTGGTGACCTTCACAACAAAGGTCTGGCCTGGTAACTAGTGTGTGTGACCTTCACAACAAAGGGCTGGCCTGGTAACTAGTGTGAGTGACCTTCACAACAAAGGTCCAGCCTGGTAACTAGTGTGGTGACCTTCACAACAAAGGTCTGGCCTGGTAACTAGTGTGTGTGACCTTCACAACAAAGGTCTGGCCTGGTAACTAGTGTTGGTGACCTTCACAAGAAAGGTCTGGCCTGGTAACTAGTGTTGGTGACCCTTTACAACAAAAGGGCTGGCCTGGTAACTAGTGTGGTGACCTTCACAACAAAGGTCTGGCCTGGTAACTAGTGTGGGTGACCTTCACAACAAAGGTCTGGCCTGGTAACTAGTGTGGGTGACCTTCACAACAAAAGTCTGGCCTGGTAACTAGTGTGGGTGACCTTCACAACAAAGGTCTGGCCTGGTAACTAGTGTGGGTGACCTTCACAACAAAGGTCTGGCCTGGTAACTAGTGTGGGTGACCTTCACAACAAGGTCTGGCCTGGTAACTAGTGTGGGTGACCTTCACAACAAAGGTCTGGCCTGGTAACTAGTGTGGGTGACCTTCACAACAAAGGTCTGGCCTGGTAACTAGTGTGGGTGACCTTCACAACAAAGGTCTGGCCTGGTAACTAGTGTTTGTTCACTTAAGACTTGCAAGTCGTCGTGACTCAGGGGTTTTATATAAGGGTTCAGAATATTTAATACAATGAACTCTCTGAATATTCTAAACCCAATACATACAATACGTATATACATAACGTTCATAATAAAGTCATAAAACAGTAAAAATAATGTACTGAAGCTTTATTAGTAAATAACAGAGGATGCCAGACGCACGATGATTAATAGATTTCAGTAATTTTTAGTCCTCTTGAACTAGTAGTTTTTTTTGACACTGACAAATTTACATCATTAAGCACAATTCTGATTTTAAAAACGATATATCTGTTGGACATCTTTGTTTAATTTAATACAAATTATTCCTCGGTCATTCAAACAAACTTCCAAACCCAATATTATTTTACTTAAGAAGATCTCATTTTGATATGTTCATCCTCCTTAACACTTGTTGCAATCTCATATCATCATATTGTCATTTAAAATCTTATAGTGTCATCATTTTCTTAATTTGAAATAAAATATATACCTAGATGAAACTCTAAAAACTATTTCTAGTATTGTTATTATACTAGTATAGCATCAACATACTGTAATTTGAAATAAATTCTACAACTAGATTAAACTCAACCAATTTCTCTTGTATTGTCTTTAAATAGTATGTATAACCATTTAATAATTTAAATAATATAGAACTAGAATAAACTCAATCAATTTCTTTAGCATTAAGTACTTAGTGAATAAGTCTCTAGAATAAACTGCCCCTAATGCCATGGCATGCCAGTGGCTCTCCTTGCATTACAGTTTTATAATTGTATTATATTTGTAACTACCAATAACATTGTACACTTGTAACATGCATTGAAATAAATAAAAAATTATTATTCCTCCTTCCCGGCAGCAGTGCGGTACAACACTTTACTCCCGCTCCATAACAAGTTAGTAGTACATAAGACTCAGTGTAGTTAGTATACATCATCTCTACAACAAGTTAGTATACATCATCTCTACAACAAGTTAGTATACATCATCTCTACAACAAGTTAGTATACATCATCTCTACAACAAGTTAGTATACATCATCTCTACAACAAGTTAGTATACATCATCTCTACAACAAGTTAGTATACATCATCTCTACAACAAGTTAGTATACATCATCTCTACAACAAGTTAGTATACATCATCTCTACAACAAGTTAGTATACATCATCTCTACAACAAGTTAGTATACATCATCTCTACAACAAGTTAGTATACATCATCTCTACAACAAGTTAGTATACATCATCTCTACAACAAGTTAGTATACATCATCTCTACAACAAGTTAGTATACATCATCTCTACAACAAGTTAGTATACATCATCTCTACAACAAGTTAGTATACATCATCTCTACAACAAGTTAGTATACATCATCTCTACAACAAGTTAGTATACATCATCTCTACAACAAGTTAGTATACATCATCTCTACAACAAGTTAGTATACATCATCTCTACAACAAGTTAGTATACATCATCTCTACAACAAGTTAGTATACATCATCTCTACAACAAGTTAGTATACATCATCTCTACAACAAGTTAGTATACATCATCTCTACAACAAGTTAGTATACATCATCTCTACAACAAGTTAGTATACATCATCTCTACAACAAGTTAGTATACATCATCTCTACAACAAGTTAGTATACATCATCTCTACAACAAGTTAGTATACATCATCTCTACAACAAGTTAGTATACATCATCTCTACAACAAGTTAGTATACATCATCTCTACAACAAGTTAGTATACATCATCTCTACAACAAGTTAGTATACATCATCTCTACAACAAGTTAGTATACATCATCTCTACAACAAGCTAGTATACATCATCTCTACAACAAGTTAGTATACATCATCTCTACAACAAGTTAGTATACATCATCTCTACAACAAGTTAGTATACATCATCTCTACAACAAGTTAGTATACATCATCTCTACAACAAGTTAGTATACATCATCTCTACAACAAGTTAGTATACATCATCTCTACAACAAGTTAGTATACATCATCTCTACAACAAGTTAGTATACATCATCTCTACAACAAGTTAGTATACATCATCTCTACAACAAGTTAGTATACATCATCTCTACAACAAGTTAGTATACATCATCTCTACAACAAGTTAGTATACATTATCTCTACAACAAGTTAGTATACGTCATCTCTACAACAAGTTAGTATACGTCATCTCTACAACAAGTTAGTATACGTCATCTCTACAACAAGTTAGTATACGTCATCTCTACAACAAGTTAGTATACGTCATCTCTACAACAAGTTAGTATACATCATCTCTACAACAAGTTAGTATACATCATCTCTACAACAAGTTAGTATACATCATCTCTACAACAAGTTAGTATACATCATCTCTACAACAAGTTAGTATACGTCATCTCTACAACAAGTTAGTATACGTCATCTCTACAACAAGTTAGTATACGTCATCTCTACAACAAGTTAGTATACGTCATCTCTACAACAAGTTAGTATACGTCATCTCTACAACAAGTTAGTATACATCATCTCTACAACAAGTTAGTATACATCATCTCTACAACAAGTTAGTATACATCATCTCTACAACAAGTTAGTATACATCATCTCTACAACAAGTTAGTATACATCATCTCTACAACAAGTTAGTATACATCATCTCTACAACAAGTTAGTACATCATCTCTAAACAAGTTAGTATACATCTTCTCCAACAAGTTAGTATACATCATCTTTACAACAAGTTATATACATCCCCACAACAAGTTAGTATACATCTTCTCTACAACAAGTTAGTATACATCATCTCTACAACAAGTTAGTATCATCATCCAAACAAGTTAGTATACATCATCTCTACAACAAGTTAGTATACATCTCCAAACAACAAGTTAGTATACATCATCTCTACAAAAAATTATATACATCTTTTACAACAAGTTAGTATAAAAGCTGTGAAGATGACCCCGGGTGACCTCGGTGGTATAATTATAGAGAACATGAAGGATAGATACCAGCAGGAACATGTGGGGCATAAATATATGATGATAATTGCTTTACTTGCGTCACAAAGACCCAAAGAAATTAAAAAAACCCAAAATATATTAAGATTGTGGCAATAATGCAACATTGTCTTAGACGATATGAACACTGGTAATTAAAACCCAATTAATTGCTTTTTTTTTTTTTTTTTTGAAAGTAATGGCAGTTTTGTTTTTTGGAGAACGTACAACTTTGATATAATCTTTATCAAAAATTATTCGGAAGAACAATGAAAAGGTAGCGAAGAGGACCCATTGTAGGGAGGAGAGGGTAGTGAAGAGGACTGATTGTAGTGGAGGAGAGGGTAGTGAAGAGGACTGATTGTATGGAGGGAGGGTAGTGAAGAGGACTGATTGTAGTGGAGGAGAGGGTAGTGAAGAAGACTGATTGTAGTGGAGGAGGAAGTAGTGAAGAGGACTGATTGTAGGGAGGAGAGGGTAGTGAGGGACTGATTGTAGTGGGGGGAGAGGGAGTGAAGAGGACTGATTGTAGTGGAGGAGAGGGTAGTGAAGAAGACTGATTGTAGGGAGGAGAGGGTAAGGGAAGACTGATTGTAGGGGGGGGAGAGGGTAGTGAAGAGGACTGATTGTGGGAGGAGAGGGTAGTGAAGAGGACTGGGTTGTAGTGGAGGAGAGGGGGAGTGAAGAGGACTGATTGTGGGGGGAGGAGAGGGTATGAAGAGGACTGATTGTAATGGAAAAGAGGGTAAAAGGGGCTGATTGTAGGGGGAGAGGGGTAGGAAGAAGACTGATTGTAGTGGAGGAGAGGGTAGGAAGAGGACTGTTGTAGTGGAGGAGAGGGAGTGTGAAGAGGACCTTTGTTGGGGGGAGAGGGTAGGAAGAAGACCATTTAGGGGGAGAAGAGGGAAATGAAGAGGGGCTGATTGTAGGGAGGAGAGGGAGTGAAGAGGACTGATTGTGTGGAGGAGAGGGTAGTGAAGAGGACTGGGGTTGTAGTGGAGGAGAGGGTTGTGAAGAGGACTGATTGTAGGGAGGGAGAGGGTATGAAGAGGACTGATTGTAGTGGAGGGGGGAGGGTAGTGGAAGACTGATTGTAGTGGAGGAGAGGGTAGTGAAGAAGACTGATTGTAGTGGAGGAGAGGGTAGTGAAGGGGACTTTTTAGTGGAGGAGAGGGTAGGAAGAGGACTGATTGTAGTGGGGAGAGGGTGTGAAGAGGGACTGATTGTAGGGAGGAGAGGGGGAGTGAAGCAAACAGGATGGTAATGACCACTGTCTACCAGTTAGTTTGATATCTTTTTATGCACCCCATACCCATCCTGTGGGCGGTAGTCAAAAGATTACAGAGGTAATAATGGGTCCAGGGACTGGACCCCAAAGTTATGATAGCTGAGCAAGTTACAAAGGTAATGAACTAACAAGCTACAAAGGTAATGAACTCACAAATTACAAAGGTAATGAAACATGGAAATTTATTTTTCGTTTATACATGGAAATTCAATTCTCAATGTCCCTCCATGTTTGTAACACTCTTAATTCGTTATTTCCACATTTTTTAATAGTACTTGGTAACCGGTTGGAAAGAGAGCAGAAGAGTGAGCATCACCAAGAGTGGGAGTAGTTCAAGATGTCGGGGTGGACACTAGACAACCCTGTCTTCACCAGCTATGTGTTCTGGTCAGCAACTGGCTAAACTGCTTCTCATGGGACCTCCAGGATACTTCCGGTAACCCACAAGGATCTGTCTATACACCCCTGGTCACTATCCTACCCACAAGGCCACTATCCCCACCTGCTAGGCCATATCCCTTCACCCACAAGGCCCTATCCCTTCACCCACAAGGCCACTATCCCTTCACCCACAAGGCCACTATACCTTCACCCATAAGGTCACTAAACCTTCACCCACAAGGCCAATTTTACCTTCACCCATAAGGTCCTAAACCTTCACCCACAAGGCCACTATACCCACCCCAAGGCCACTATACCTTCACCCATAAGGTCATAAACCTTTAACAAGGCCCCCTATACCTTCACCCATAAGGTCAAAACCTTCACCCACAAGGCCATATACCCACCCACAAGGCCACTATACCTTCACCCATAAGGTCACTAAACCTTCACCCACAAGGCCACTATACCTTCACCCATAAGGTCCTCCTTACCCACAAGGCCACTATACCTTCACCCATAAGGTCACTAAAACCCACAAGGCCACTATTCCCCCCAAAGGTCACTAAACCTTCACCC
>WNWK01031898.1:0-22335 GCA_009830355.1 Cherax destructor
TTGGGAGTATTAAAATGATATTTCTGAATATTTAAAGTGTTATTTTGGATTATTCAAATGATATTAGTGAGTATTCAAAAGTTATTTGGGAGTATTCTAAAGATATTTGGGAGTATTCTAAAGATATTTGGGAGCATTCAAATGTTATGTGGGTGTATTCAAATGTTATTTGGGAGTATTCAAATATTATTTGGGAGTATTCAAATGTTATTTGGGAGTATTCAAATGTTATTTGGGAGTATTCAAATGCTATTTGGGAGTGTTCAAATGTTTGGGAGTATTCAAATGTTATTTGTTTCATAAAGATATTTGCATTGTTGTTGCAAGCAGGGGGCAAAGATAAGCCTTCAGAGGTTTCTTTCCTTATTTGCAATATTGTGGGTACACAGGCAGAGTGTTAGTGCCCATGGCCCGAGAGAGCCATGCCCACGAGGGAGAGAGGAGAAGGCAGGTGTTGACTCTAGGTTGCCTGGTCGTGAAGTGAGAGAGGGGCAAGGTGACATGGGTTGAAGTGGCATGCCCACCAGGCTTGCCCCCTGGGAAAAGCTGTGGAAACTAGGCATGTAGGCTTACTGTCTACATTTTGCTCAGCCACCTACCCATGGTAGACCCTGACCATAAGTAAGTTTATTCAGGTATACACAAATACATTTACATAGATTATCATACATAGCAGCATATATGTAGAGAACCTAAGATAACCCAAAAAAGTCAGAGTGACTTATTTTCATTGACTGTAAAAAAAACTCGGTCTCTCTCTCATATGAACGGGGCACAGGAGGTGGTAGGAGAAGTGGAATATTCAAACGGCTTCAGGAAGAAATCCAAATATTCTTCCTTGATGCCTTTTTATCCACTTATCCGAGGCTATGGGTCCCACAATTTGCACTAGAGGTGGACCCCATCCTATATTGTTTTAAAAAAAATAAAAATAAAAAAAAAAAAAAAAAAATATATATATATATATATATATATATATATATATATATATATATATATATATATATATACATATATATATATATATATATATATATATATATATATATATATATATATATATATATATATATATATATATATATGATTGAACTTTGTATAGAAAGGGGTTTAGTTATAGGTAATACATATTTTAAGAAAAAGAGGATAAATAAGTATACAAGATATGATGTAGGGCCTAATGACAGTAGTTTGTTGGACTATGTATTGGTAGATAAAAGACTGTTGAGTAGACTTCAGGATGTACATGTTTATAGAGGGGCCACAGATATATCAGATCACTTTTTAGTTATAGCTACAGTGGGAGTAAAAGGTAGATGGGATACAAGGAAAATAGAAGAAGTAAGAGAGAGGTGAAGGTTTATAAACTAAAAGAGGAGGCAGTTAGGGTAAGATATAAACAACTATTGGAGGATAGATGGGCTAGTGAGAGTGTAGGCAATGGGGTCGAAGATGTATGGGGTAGATTTAAAATGTAGTGTTAGAGTGTTCAGCAGAAGTTTGTAATTACAGGCGAGTGGGTGCGGGAGGAAGAAGAGTGATTGGTGGAATGATGATGTAAAGAGAGTAGTAAGGAGAAAAAGTTAGCATATGAGAGGTTTTTACAAAGTAGAAGTGATGCAAGGAGGGAAGAGTATATGGAGAGAAAAAGAGAGGTTAAGAGAGTGGTGAAGCAATGTAAAAGAGAGCAAATGAGAGAGTGGGGGAGATGTTATCAACAAATTTTGTTGAAAATAAGAAAAGTTTTGGAGTGAGATTAATAAGTTGAGGAAGCCTAGGAACAAATGGATTTGACAGTTAAAAATAGGAGAGGAGAGTTATTAAATGGAGAGTTAGAGGTATGGGGAAGATGGAGGGAATATTTTGAGGAGTTGTTAAATGTTGAAGACAGGGAAGCTGAGATTTCGTGTATAGGGCAAGGAGGAATAACATCTTGTAGGAGTGTGGAAGAGCCAGTTGTGAGTGTGGGGGAAGTTCGTGAGGCATTGGGTAGAATGAAAGGGGTAAGGCAGCTGGGATTGATGGGATAAAGATAGAAATGTTAAAAGCAGGTGGGGATATAGTTTTGGAGTGGTTAGTGCTATTATTTAATAAATGTATGGAAGATGGTAAGATACCTAGGGATTGGCAGAGAGCGTGTATTGTTCCTTTGTATAAAGGCAAAGGGGACAAAAGAGAGTGCAAAAATTATAGGGGAATAAGTCTTTGAGTGTACCTGGTAAAGTGTATGGTAGAGTTATTATTGAAAGAATTAAGAGTAAGACAGAAGCAGGATAGCAGATGAACAAGGGGCTTTAGGAAAGGTAGGGGGTGTGTAGACCAAGTGTTTACAGTGAAACATATAGGTGAACAGTATTTGGATAAGGGTAAAGAGGTTTTTGTGGCATTTATGGATTTGGAAAAAGCGTATGACAGGGTGGATAGGGGGGAAATGTGGCAGATGTTGCAGGTGTATGGAATAGGAGGTAGGTTACTGAAAGCAGTGAAGAGTTTTATGAGGATAGTGAGGCTCAGTTAGAGTGTGTAGGAGGGAAGGGACTATTTCCCAGTAAAAGTGGGCCTTAGACAAGGATGTGTGATGTCACCGTGGTTGTTCAATATATTTATAGATGGGGTTGTAAGAGAAGTGAATGCGAGGGTCTTGGCAAGAGGTGTTGGGCTAAAAGATAAAGAATTAAATACAAAGTGGGAGTTGTCACAGTTGCTTTTGCTGATGACACTGTGCTTTTGGGAGATTCTGAAGAGAAGTTGCAGAGGTTGGTGGATGAATTTGGTAGGTGTGTAAAAGAAGAAAATTGAAAGTGAATATAGGAAAGAGTAAGGTGATGAGGATAACAAAAGATTAGGTGACGAAAGATTGGATATCAGATTGGAGGAGAGAGTATGGAGGAGGTGAATGTATTCAGATATTTGGGAGTGGACATGTCAGCAGATGGGTCTATGAAGGATGAGGTGAATCATAGAATTGATGAGGGAAAAGGGTTAGTGGAGCACTTCGGAGTCTGTGGAGACAGAACTTTGTCCATGGAAGTAAAGAAGGGAATGTATGAGAGTATAGTTATACCAACACTCTTATATGGGTGTGAAGCATGGGTGATGAATGTTGCAACGAGGAGAAGGCTGGAGGCAGTGGAGATGTCATGTCTGAGGTCAATGTGTGGTGTGAATATAATGCAGAGAATTTGGAGTTTGGAAATTAGGAGGAGGTGCGGGATTACCAAAACTATTATCCAGAGAGCTGAGGAGGGTTGTTGAGGTGGTTCGGACATGTAGAGAGAATGGAACGACACAGAATAACTTCGAGAGTGTATAAATCTGTAGTGGAGGGAAGGCGGGTAGGGGTCGGCTTAGGAAAGGTTGGAGGGAGGGGGTAAAGGAAGTTTTGTGCGAGGGCTTGGGCTTCCAGCAAGCATGTGTGAGCGTATTTGATAGGAGTGAATGGAGACAAATGGTTTTAATACTTGACGTGCTGTTGGAGTGTGAGCAAAGTAACATTTATGAAGGGATTCAGGAAACCGGCAGGCCAGACTTGAGTCCTGGAGATGGAAAGTACAGTGTCTTCACTCTGAAGGAGGGGTGTTAATGTTGCAGTTTTATAACTGTAGTGTAAAGCACCCTCTGGCAAGACAGTGATAGAGTGAATGATGATGAAAGTTTTTCTTTTTCGGGCCACCCTGCTTTGGTGGGAATCGGCCGATGTGTTAATATTAAAAAAAAAAAAAATAAAAAAAAAATATATATATATATATAGGGGTCTGCTAAAAATCATCGTGGTCCAAGGCAGTGAGCATCGATAGGCATCACTGTGCGCCTTCCTGCGTGTGAAGAGATACTGCAACACAGGAGACATCGTTGTGGCTGAGCTGAGCTGTGACGTAACAGGGTACAGTCTCCTCTAGATCAGTGAAGCAGTCATCGCAGTAGTCACTGCAGGGTTCACTCGTTCACTCATCTTGGGGCACAACCTGATGGTGCCCTCGAGTGTGGCGTCGTCAGTACTTGGCAACTGAGCAGGACTTCTGGCAAGTGACTCAAGAAGACATTTCTCAACTGGTACTGTCGCTGGGGCTGTCACTGCCAGCGAGTGTGGTGTGAGTCATGGCAGAGAAGACTCAGTGAAACATCTGGGCGTTATAACAGCTTACACCTGAACTGGAGTTAGCGAGCTAGCAGTCAAAGTGACATCATCTATGTGCAGGCTGCTCACTGAAACTGTGGCACGAGGCAGACAGTTGCCTTCCGACATGGCTAACTGTGGCTAGATGAGTGTCAATCTCTTAACAGTTGGAGTTATAGCAGAGGTTAGTCTAAGTGTCCTCAGACTGGCTCTCTACATATAACAGCTCTGACAGTCAGGTGAAGTGGAACAGACATGAAATCATAGGAGGTATGAATCAGTAGGGCATCTACCAGCAGCGAATATAAAGAGCTTTCTGTACAAGGGGCTCAGACACTAGTAACTGATGCCTAAACTGAGTAATGTCAGCTGTCAAATGGTCACACCGGGTGACAAGTAACACGAGGTGCTACACAGTGATCTGGGCTCAGAAGATACTGTGGTCGACACACACAGCTGTGCTCAAGACAACACAGGACACATGGAAAACTTCACACACCTGCTGCACATGCGGTACAACATGGCTTAAACTAGCAACTGGAGCTTTTTTGTGCAAAAATCGACACTAAGCCATACACGAACATGTGAGAACACTGACTGAGAGGAACTAACACTTGACACATATCTTCTCTCAATCTTCTCGACATTACTGAAACAAATTGCTCACTGTGAAACTATGGCACTCGATGGGACATCATGTGATGTCAGGCATGACGTCGTGAGGTGATGTCATGGGGTGACATTGCGAGGTGATTCATCAGCATGGTGACGTCAGCAGACATTGTGAGGTGACGTCCTGGAGTGACGTCAGCAGATGTTGCGAGATTACATCAGACAGACATCATGGGTGACGTCGCGAGGTGACGTCAGTGGAGTGATGCAGGTGGCATGGTGACGTCATGGGTTGATGCAGGCAGCAGACCACAGCATGGCTTGGGATCTGGCTTGGTATCTCACGTGGCTTGTAGATCCATGTGGCTCGTGGATCCACATGGCTTCGAGTGACCTCGGGAACTCAGATACACACCTCTGGCAAATAATTCACACTGAATTCACAACGCAGAGAGGGAGTGGGCAGTGGTGGCGTACAGTAGTCTCTCATGAAACTGTTTATTCTTGCCACAAATACAGTTCGTTGTGCTTGGTAGCTGTCAGGTGGAATGGGGATGATACCCAGATTGTTTAATTTATCAAGAACATCATTCTTGAGCAATTGGAGTAGATCCTCGTCAGAGGAGAGGAGAAGCACTGCACCGGAGTGAGTTTGAAAAACATCCACTGGTGCAACAGTGGAATTTGTACAAATGCATTCAAGTATTTCCGTCTTAGACTTCTGATTGTCAGTGACACGTATTCTTACTCATATTTTCGTCATGATGCCCAGGAAGGTGTTGGTGGGCCAGTGTAAATGTTGGGGTGGGGTGAGGATGAGGTAGGATGAGGTAATGGCGTAGACAGGGGGGAACAAGCAAGCTAGTCACCTCCTTACCCTCTTGAAGGGATGGGGCTCAAAGTGACAGCAAGCAAGTTTTCCTCTCAGCTCTGATCACAGTAGAACTCAGGATAACCCAATAAATATAACATGGGTCTCAGTGCTCAGAGCAGAATAGCTGACGTCCTCTCTCTATGCTGTCAACTTGAAGACTTGGTGTATCGTATGATATTAAATATTCAATAACTGGAACATGTCAACAGTACGAAAAAAGCAGTTTGATACTTCTGTACAGCACCCGTATCCCACCTTTCTCCCACATGACCCCAATCACATATTTCAACACTGAATGAATTTCATTGTGCATAATGGAAAATTCCAGGGAAACACAATTACCTTTAATTCTGTGTAATTATCATACAGAATAAAGTAGAAGAACATTGCAGATGTATCCAATTTTGCTTTCTAAAAAAAAACTTATTTACATACTCACTCTTGCACACATACATTCACTGCATGGACTGTGGCCTGGGCAGACGTGTTTGTGACACTCTCTGCCAGTTGCACTTGGGTGATTGGTGGTATAACATTATAGCATCAAGTCTGTGTGGACGTGTGAACAGTTGGCATTGAGCTGTTCCATGGAACCATCACCCCAGAGGTGTTGTGAGTGTTATTGCTGAAAATTATCTGGGACACATACAGGATTACTGATGAAGAGTTGTACAGTGTAGGTCTGAATGGAGCAGTTCGACTATTCGTGAAGATGCTGTTCACACAGGTGTACGAGGCAATTGTAGAGAAGTGAATGACATTGTTCAGGTACATCTGATAGACTTGTCTAAACATTATACACCTGGCTTAAGTTGTGGAATGTGCCATTTGAGATGGACGAAACGGAACTGTGACAGGTGTTCAACAAGTATGTCATTGTGCATGTGGCACATCAGGGTAAGTGGGTTGATGGGGTGTATGCAGGTTTCCTGGAAGATATTTTCTCCCTCAAGATGTTATTGTGACACCCTGTGCCTTCCTACATGTTCCTACCTGACTTTTGTACTGAGATAATGGAGACATATGCAGGACAGAGCCGCACATGCAGGATTTGTTGGGAGTATGACCATGTGGCAGTGGAGTGGACAATGGGAGTATCCCCAGGGTGTGTACGGGTTGGTCATACCAGAGAGGTAGAGGGTGGAACAAATAATGGAGCCGCATGGTGGCAGTGGACATGGTGGGATGTGGAGTAATGAGATGACTGTCTCAAATGATAAACTGAATGGAGATCTTCCAACTGAGGAGGTGGTGGAACTTTTGGACGTGGGGCATGGACGAGGGCAAGTGAGGACGGAGGCTGAGGAAGCTGGCCTCGGTGAGGAACTGGAAAAAAGCTTTACTGAGGATGTTTCCCTTCTGGGAGGGAAAACGTCAAGAGACATTGGTGGAGTGTAAGGAAACACCTCCAATGTTTCCACTCCTTCACTGGGAATCGAACCCGGACCCTCACTGTGTGAAGCGAGTGCTTTTACCTCCAGGTCTGGGGGCCCCATGGCCCTGGAAAAAAAGGAGTTGGTACAAATGACCTGGGAAAAAAGGCATGGTAGAATTGGCCAATAGTTCAGGGAGTGGAAGGCATAATAAGAAGGGAGCTACAGAACTCGCACGAACGGGACATGGGGCGAGGAGTAAAGTGAGCCATACAAGTAATGGGACAGATGCGAATGGTAGTGTCGGGCAGCGTGGAAGAATATCTTAATTGCCGGCCTTTGTGTATGACGATCAATGTGGATGATTTATGTGTAAAGGCGAAGAGTGATTGGTTTTGGAAGTTTATACACCAGTATCATGTGCATGTATTTCTGAAAGAGCTCAACATAAGGGAGGTTCAGGATTTTGTGGTACCTGGTTATGTGGTATATGCAGTACCTACTGTGTGTTTAAAAGGGGGTGTGACGATATTGGTAAGTGAAATAAGCCCATTTGATTATTACTATAGTGAAAATGGAGGGGATGAGAGAGTACTCCAAGTGGATGGGAGTTTGCAGGATTAACTTATGTCTTTAGTATGTGTATATGCTCCAGTGATGGGGATGTAAGGGTTAAGAATGCATTCATTAGGGGAGGAGTTAGTCTATTTTCTTAGGTCTTTGCAATCGTTGGCTACAGTGGGAGGAAATTGGAATTGTGTAATTAGAAACGATGATCTTGCACTGAGGAGGGGGGGCACTATTCACCAGTACTGAATGAACTGGTGCATGATGTGAACTTGAAGAATGTGTGTGATAGGACAGTGGTGGTGCTGGATCATACTTTTGTGAGGGAGGGTGTTACGGGGCATGTTTGGATCGAATTTATGTTACGTCCTGTGTGAAATTATGTTCAATGAATACCGTAACAGCGGCTTTTTCCGATTATAGGGCAGTTATTGCTGAGGTGGGGTGGGAGTCTTTAGGAGTGGAGGCCCTAATATGAGGGGTAAAAAAAATTGAACCTGAAAAATTATGGAATATAATATTTTCTTACCATAAAATAGTGCATAATTCTGGCTACATGTTGATGTAATCAGCTTCTCTGTATCATATTTCTAAGTATGTTTTTCCACTGATGTAATTTTCTTTTGTTTTTCCTGTAATCAAGTCCTGTTGATAATTAGTGATTTTTTTTTGTTTGTTTTTTACTGTAAAAATAACGATTTTGATGATTGTTTCATTCAAAATAGTCAACCTGGTAACTCCTGTGAGGACTAGAGTGAGCAGAGTGAGAGATGGTGCCTCAGTAGCCAGAGAGCTGTCAACAAATGTTGAGTGTGCAACATGGTCAAATTTGGTGCGCCATTTCCATAGAGTTTTACATATAACAAAATTGTGAATAAAACAGGAATAACTTATTGACATTATTTACACTTATTTGAGAAGAGTATTTATAGGAGTGTCATGATTTTTTCGGATGTTATTGAGGAATGATGGTTGTATTACAATTCCAGTATTGATTTTAGATATGTCCTACTGTTTTGTTTTTATTGTTTTTTTCCTCCAAAAAATTCCTTAAAAAAAACACAAATTTCAAGATTTTTTTTAAAACAATCTATTGACATTTCGCTCAAAAGCCTCTGGAATAAAGATTATCTAACTCTTTATCTTTCATCTGATGTCGACTAGAACATTGTATGTCTTACCTGAAGGGAGGGTTTTATACCCTCCAACCTCTTTATAAAATTTTGCAATATCTTGCAAGTTTGCAACATAAAGTCAATTCACAAAAATTGGTGAAGATGGAAAATGCTGGTTAAATCACAGTATCAATGTTCATTGAAATTGAACCCAAAACAAAAAACATGAATAAATGCTTCCACCCAGCCCTTAGCCTTGCAACATAGGGGGTATTGGAAATTAAATACAAGGGTGCTGAGTGATGAGACAGTGATGGGCTTCAAGGAGTGGTGGAGGGGAGCAAGAGGGGTAGGTGGGTGGAGGGAGTGGAGGGTTGGTGGGTGGAGGGGAGTGGGAGGGTTGGTGGGTGGAGAGAGAAGTGAGAGGGGATGGTGGGTGGAGGGGAAGGAGAGGGGATTGTGGGTGGAGGGGAGCGAGAGGGGTTGGTGGGTGGGTGGGAGTTGGTACATTGGTGGGATGAGGTGGCCAAGCCAGGGATACATAAGTTTTATGTGGGAGAGGAAAGAAGGGTGAATATGAACCATGAGTTGACAAGTTATTATGAGGACAGACTGAGACAATGTCATAGGCTGGGGGCTGTGATGGGGGTGTACCATGCTGATGAAATTGAGGGATTGAAGGAATGGTTTAGGGCATCCTTGATGAGCGTTTTGATGTGGTGAGGGTACAAGTGGAGGTGTTATTGGGTGATAAGCCTTCAGCTTGTGTTTTGAGGGGGCAGCAGCAGAGGTGAAGGGCAACTACCACACCAAGCTTGGAGGTACATTGCAAAGTTAGGGGCTTCAGGGAGGGGCAGGTTTTACACAATATGGAAGTGATGGGTGTGTTTGCAGATGAGTGATATGAGAGTTTTTGGGGTGGAAAAGGTGTGGGGAAGGTGACATGGTGGAAGTATGTGAGGGAATACCGTGCAACCTGGGGCAGAGTGACAGGAAGGCGTTGGGGGGCATGAATTGAGGAGGGAGAAATTTAGAGTGCCTTGATGACAATGGCGAAGGGTAAATCCCTGGGGTTGGATGGGATTTCGGTAGAATTTTATGTACAACATTAGACCGTTTTGCGGGGGGATTTTGGTGCGATTGCTGAATGTGATGAAAGACAGGGGTAGGCTGGGGTTGATGCAGTCAATGGCAGTAGTAGTTTTGACACCGAAGGGGAAGAGGCAGAGGAGTCTTGGGGATTATAGGATGATTTCTCTGTTGTGTGCTGACTACAAATTATTTGCCAAGGTTTTGGGAAACCGTATTAAGTGCATCATGGATCGTGTTGTCTCATTGGGACAGTATGGCTTTCCGTTTAGGTCAATACTTTCTGCACATTCTGTTATTGATGATTTTGTGGGAGACATGAGATGGAGGAAGAGAAAGGGAGCTGCATTTGTTCTGGATTGGAGGGGGGCATATGATTCTATTGAACAGGATGTCATGTGAAGAATTCTCCTCAGCCAGAGGTTTGGGGAGGAAATAGTGGGGTGAGTTGACATGCTGTACCAGGGGGCTAAGGCTAAGGTTCTGATTAATGGTAGGTTGGGCGGGGTTGTGAACATGGGAATGGGTTTAAGGCAGGGGTGTCCGCTCTCTCAGATGCTGATCGTGTGTGTACAGGTTTCCTTTCA
The DNA here is from genome assembly GCA_009830355.1 of Cherax destructor. Taxonomy (NCBI): domain Eukaryota; kingdom Metazoa; phylum Arthropoda; class Malacostraca; order Decapoda; family Parastacidae; genus Cherax; species Cherax destructor. Next base: position 10,335 of record WNWK01031898.1, read on the forward strand.
TAGGATGGTGTGAGAAAAAAATTTTGGTTGCCTCTTGCGTGGGGGAGATAGGGTTTTCCTGGATATTGTTGGTTATGTGGACAACACTATGTTATTGGTTAATGAATATACAAAGCTGGACGTACTGGGTTAGGTAGCTGAGATGTATGGGAGGGCAAAGGACATGGCAGAAAGTATGGGTACATCAAAGGTAATGGGGTTGTGTGAGTGGGAGGGTCGCTAGGTGTGGGGTTGTTCGGTTGTCACAAAAGCGGATAGAGATAGGGCGAGTGAGGCTAATTCGGAGAGGGTAGTGAATAGTGTAGTAAATAGGTTGCAGGAGATGAGACTGCATCATTTATCATTGGTGCAAAGGGCTATAATTGTCAATGTCCTCCTATATAGTAAAGTATGGTATATTGCTAATGTTTACCCATTCACTAGTGAGAGGATAGGTTGAATTCAAGCAAGGGTGTTTCCATTCTTATGGGTGTCAAGGTGTAATTGACAGGAGAGAGGTGGTTATGTTGACTGTGCGAGAAGTGGGATTGGGGTTGTTTGATCTGTGTAAGCAGGTGATGTGCATATATGTTAAAAGGGTGATGATGCAGGACGGAGCTTTTAAGGGGAAGGGGGTGCCTAGGGAAGGTGTATGAGGTGCTTCGAAAGACTATTTGTGGTGGCGATTTTCATGATTGTGAATGGTTGAGAGTGATGATGGTGGTAAGGAAGCCAGAACGGATCAGGGTGAGAGTGCTGTATAGAGCTATATTGGAACACGTAGTGGCCCCTGTGGTGGCACTATACCCAGTGTATGATTGTAAAGGGATTTGGAGGAGGTTTACAAAGTTAGGGTCTAACCTAGGGAGCTTGAGGTGATGTTCAGGTTCCTGTATGGAATATTGCCATCATGTGTGGTGTTACAGAGTAGAAAAGTGGTGGAAGCTGGAACCTGTAGATTCTGTGGGGAGTTGGAGATGGCTTTTCACGTTGTGTGTTTTTGTGAGTGCCTGGAGGGGATAAGGGGATGGTTCGCTTGTGTTCTAACTTTGGTGGGGGGAGGAGGATGATGTCCGTTTTGAGGGCGCTCAGTTTAGACATGGGTGTGGGGTGCTCGAGACAGATGTGAGGGCGACGGCGTACATGGTTGTGGATTATGTTTTTGTCATGTGGGTATATGGGAGGGTGAGATTGTAATTTGGAAATACAGTGTCGTATATTAGCAGTGAAGATTTATAGAACCAAGTGTAGAAATATGGTTGTGTATGAGAGTAAGTGGGGGTCAAGTTTTCCAGGTGGTTATGGGGACATTAGCGTAGGTTGTGGGTGAGATTAATGCTTTAACGAGGGTGCATAATTGTGATTTAAGGAATGCGTGATATCGGAGGGGCGTGCTTCCAGTGTGTGGATGGGTATATTGACATAACGTTTGTAAGCGTGGCTGGTAGTAGGATGCTGTACAAGTTGGAGAGGTTTTGGAATGGGTGCATAATAGATACAGTGACAACTTTTGCATGATCATGAATCACCTCTGTAATTGTGTTTTTCTGTTTTTATTTGTAGCAGTGACTAGTGTGCTTTATTTTCATGTATTAATATATGGTTTAGTGATGTACATTGTCACACATGTATTGTGGTAGTGAAACTGAACATTATGTTGAGACCTGCGTGTTCTTATAATGGTAGTTTGTTACCTTGTGTTGAGAGATTGTGGTTAGGTTTGTTTTTGTGCTATTAAGATGTCTTTGTTAACTGACATTACCATTGTGTGGTAATTTCTACGTAAGTTAACACTGAATGTGATTAAATGAACGTTTTCCACTCTCATGTTCACATTTTACGTAAAAATAAGTATATATTTAGTTAGTCTTTCATACATATATTTAGTACAATGGAGGTGTATATTGTATTTTTTTTTAGTAAAGTCATTGGGAGGTGCTAAAAGCTAGGGTGAATTTCTTGAGGAAACTGGAGTGATGGGTTCCTCATTACACCGGATATTAAAATTCTTTGCCCTTCTCAGTTTATGTTTCGTGCCAAAGAGTATAGCTTCCGTTTTCCCGAGGTGTAATGATAGTTTGTCTACTAACCACTTGCTGCAGGACTCCAGTTCAAGTGTTATTATATTAGCTATATCTTGTGGGTCTTTACCTGACACTAAGAGAGCACTGTCATCTGCATACAGTAGGAGTTTGCACTGGACACTGATGGGCATGTCGTTTTCATAACACAGGAATAATAAGGGACCAATAATAATAACTTTGGGAACTCCTCATGCTATCGGCAGGGGTTCTGATTGTGTTTTGTTGATTCTGACAATTTGTTTCCTGATAGGACTTAAACCAATCTATGAAACCTATGCTGATAGCTTGACATTTCTTATGTAATATATTGTGGTTGACAGTATCGAAGGTCATTTGCAAGTCTAAAGTTACCATTCCTATGAGGTTCCCTATTGACATTTCAGTTCTCATGTAATCCATCAAATTAACTAGGGAGGTGTCGATTGAATAAGATCTCCTAAAGCCTGATGAGTAAATATAAAGAATGTTGTCATTAAGATACTTAACTACTTGACAGTACACCTCCCTCTCTAGAATTTTGGATATTACACTGAGTATACTAACAGGCCTACAGTTGCTGACATCAGACCTACTATTTTTCTTGAAGATAAGAGTAACTCTGGCCTCCTTGAACCCATCTGGTACGGTATTAGTGGTGATGGAAAAATTTATTATGTGAATAATGGGGATTGGGAGTTCCGAGGCCCCATCTTTTAAGATCTTAGATAGGATGTTATCTGGGCTGGTGCTCTTAGTTGGGTTTAAACTGCTTAGTTCTGTTTGCATGAAGTCATGAGATACACTTACTAGTTGACAATTGTGTGAGTTACCTCTTTATTGGTATAGTATGTTTTAAACTTATCAGAGTCTGTGTTAATGGTATTTGATGCAACCGGCAGTTTACTTACTAGTTTTGATGCGACAGTTGTGTAGTATGAATTAAAACAATATGCCACTTTAGTTGTTTCGTGGCATACCTCATTATCGATAAAAAAAAAAAATTATATTTTATTTAAAAAATACAAATTCTTAAGTCACAAATGCATTAAATCACGGTATTACTATACCACAAGTAAAACATAATAAGTAAAGTACATGATATACATTAGTATCCTTAAAATTGTATTATCTCAATTTCAAACCTAAGATGAAACTATATCCAGCAGCTTATCACTGCACTATTTTACATAAAAATCATCCTAAACTCCAATTGAGCAACATAGAGAACTTGAGGTTGTAAACAAAATTAAACTTAACAGCCTAGACAGGCAATAAATATACCCCATCGGGTAAATAATTAGTATACATACCTATGACCTTACTAACATCCACTTATACAGTCTACTGGAAAAAACTGCCTTAATTATTATATGTAAATACTCATGTAAGTACAAGTAATATACTCTTAACTATCCAATACGTCATAGTTTGAATTCCAGAAATTCTGACCATCATTGTTTCAACTCTCAAACGCTACTGACAGTAAAAAAAAAAAATTACACATATCATTACTGCATAGTAATAAAATAAGTTAACCCTAACAACAAAAAACAGTACTACAATCACAATGGATGTATCCAATTACTGGAGCTCCATACTCTAGCTCATTTCCAAAACCTATCACCATTCACTAACTCACCATTCACTCTTCATTCTCACCCTCGTGCAATCCACGTTAAGACATGAATGACTAAATTTTGCGTGTACATCACTGATCTACATTTAAACTTAAAATTCCATTCATTTTAGAAACTGTGCACAACACCACATCCTTGGCCTCCACAGTGACCACAATACAAGGCAAACCCACAAATTTCCCCACATGTATTAGTCTTTAAGTCATTCACAACGTTCTATTAAATCCATGCTTTCCCGACGCACTCATCTATTTCTATCCTATTGTACATTAAGTCAACCCCTCAATATTAATGCGTCATTCGTCAACCCCATACTCACTCCCCTATTTTTACCCCACTGCTTAACCCCCACTCAATCACTCGCTCTTTAACTTCCTCCCACAATAATCCTCCCAATGACATTACACTTAAACATAAAGAAATCCCCGCCTCTCCAGGTGTCTAGCCATTTCCTGCATCCTCACCCCCAATAACACCTGCAAAGTCATATCTCTATACTCCCTAGAGAACAATTCTTCATATCGTCTCCCATACACCCACCTATTCCTATTTCTAGTCCTAAGCATAGTCGCAGCTATTGCCCTAATGCGTTCTCGTGCCCCAACCTCCCTTACCCTCCATGATTCACACACAAAATCAACCATTACATACATTAAAGCCCTTCTTGCGCTCTTCCCAACTCCACCCAAATCCAGACTTATAGCCCGTAAGACCCCTATCCCTCCCCCATCTTTCGCAAAACACCACCCATCCATTCCCTCACCATTCCTAAACTTTCAGAAAAATAAATCACATTCATTCCAGTCTCCTGATAACCACACCTGTCACATCTTCCGTCCCTTATGATTCCCATTTTGAATAAAACCTCTTTTGATGCGACCACCCCATGCAAAAACCTATACATTAATTCCCTATCCCTCTATCTCAACTTTAATTCTTTAAACCCTTTCTATTGCGCCCCCAGAATTGGGCCTCAATGTATATAATGTATATTTCCATTTTCTATAATTTTATATTGCTGATATTCCCGATAATAGCTAAATCGTTAATATCATGCTTTATACTATTATTAGAGTACTATTTGACTTAGCTATATTTATTAGGTAGGATGTAATATTTTATATTATTGTCGAGTGTGTCGTAACTGCCTTGGAGTTGGCAAACTACTGTTATACTGCCGGCGTCTAGTTGCTGGGAGGAGTCAGTCGCTGAACACACCTGAGCTGGGTGGTTGTTCCTCTTCACTCTCTGGCCTGCTGACCCTCGTCGAGTCAACACCTCACTCCTCTTTCTACTTGTTGTTCTCGACATTAGACTCTGTAGGGTAGAGTATGCATTCGTTGGTGAGGCGAATCATACTTCTCAGAACTCTGTGTAACTCTGTTCACAGAGAATAGACTAGACAGTGATTTTTCGACATTGTTCTGGGTTGTGTGTCACATTGACACTCTGATAAAACTCAGGTCTCAAGCTATAGCTCTGGACCTAATTCGATAAGGCATCTGTGCACTGCCACAGTTTGGGATTGTTTATGCTGAACCTAGCTTCAGTAGAAAGGGAGTTTTGTGACTGTTTTGGAGGATCTACTGATGGTCCCCAGTTAGGGTCGATTTTCTATCTCCTTGTTCCTGACGCTGTGTTGCTGTTGCCTGTTATAGTGCTGTTCTGCGAATTGGTCATTTTACTGGACAATCAAGCTGTTCTGATTGTCAGTTTGTTAGAGCACCTAGCTTAAGAGAAGTTCAGTCGTACACTGGTTGAGTCGAGTCTTAGAGTTACCGGGAGCACACTCATACACACTTTTATTCTTATTTGTATATATTATTGTAATTACTGACATTGTACCTGATGGTACTTCTGAGTCATTTATATATATGTGCCCTCAGCACAGACTTATTGTATATGAGAGCAGTGTAGGAGCTACTCTCCTAATTGATATCTTAATTAATATCTTTATATTTGATTTACTTTGCTACCCTAGATTTTCCCACTTTAATAATAAACCTTTAATTATATTTGTTTGGTTAGTACCCTATCAGTTGCAATCCTCTTTTAAACTATATAATATGTCGGATAACTGAACCAGGATACTGACTTTGTTGCAAAAGCCCAGTAACAGGCTGGATGCTAGAAGGGCTATCCTTTCTAGTGTTCACTGGAGATGTCTATTACTAATAGATATCGTGTCATTTTGTAACACTTTCCAAACATTATACCAATCATACATAGGATATTCACTCACACCCTCGATAACATTCCTGCCCCATCCTATTATTTCAGTCTCACTTGTAGTCCATCTATGAGAAGTCTTCATTACCATCATCTGCCGCAAAATATCCCAACCCAGCCATAAATCCCTCCCTCCCCACCATCTACCCAGATCGTTCGCCAGCATACCTACTCGTCCCTCTGCCATTCCACCCCAACGTACAACACATCGTTTAACATACAGACTGAATAATCGTCTCTCCAACCCAATCAGCCCCAGGCCTCCCCTATCCACCCTATTCCTAACTATTTCCTTCCTCAGCCACGGTTGACCGTACGCCCAAATGTATCTCATTACTCTCACCTCAAGTCTTCTAATATCCGCTTGCAACAATGGAAAAACCACCGCTACGTGCCACAGTTTACTATACACAAGTGTGTTGACCGCCACTACCCTTTGTTGCAATGTAAGATCTCCCGGTCTCCACCCTTTTATCCTACTTAAAGCTTTTTGCACCACTTTCTCTGAATTAACACTACGGGAATCACTTACAGTATTTAAATATATTACCCCACATATCTGAATTTCATCAACCATTAACTACCCATGCCTTTCCCCCATGACCCTCCCCCCACCCAGCCACCCACCTCCAATAACTTTGATTTGGCACAATTCACTCTCATACCAGTAGCCCCTCCAAACACTTCAATCATACGTCCCACATTACGTAAACCCTCCTCACTACTTACAAGCTCAGTCATGTCATCTACATACCCTATGATTTTTTGCACCCCACTTCTATTCAATGTATGATCCCTCCTCACGCTATGTCAAATCCTACCAATCTATAGAACGGATCCTGCATACATGCAAATAAACACTGCGACAGTGGACATCCCTGTCGCAAACCTCTGTCCATACTTATCCTTTCACCCATTCTACCATTCACACGTACTTTCAGACCCGCCTCTCTATACACAGCCTCTACCCATCCCACTACATCCTCTCCAAAACCCTGTCTCCTCATGATCTCATACAATGTCCCCCTTTCAACACTATCATACACCCTTTGCCAATCAATTGCTAAGACCCCTCCCTCAGTCCCATCCTCTATAAATTCTCTAATGCATTCGTGTTCTTGTATCATGCTTCTCCCCGGAATTCCACACTGCCCCTCCTCTATGACCCTACCCAATACTTTTTTCAATCTATTAGCCAATAACTTAGCAAAAATTTTGTAATCGGCATTCATTAATGCCAATGGCCGAAAGTTATCCAGAGTTTCTTTTTTACTTCTTTTCTTGACTAAAACAACCACCCCAGTACCTTGCCCTATCCCTATACAACCCTCCCCTTTCATTATATTAAACAATGAAACTAAACATTCCTTTAGAGCACCCCAATGTACCATATAAAATTCATTAATTATTCCATCTAACCCAGAAGCCTTTCCTTCACTTAAACCATTCACAGCCTCCCATACCTCCTCTTCACTAACAGGTCCTTCCAGACTTGCTCTATCACCATCCCCCACTCTTTTCACTATCCCTTCTAATACAATGTCCCTCTCATGCTCACTCACCCGTCCACAACTCCAATACATTTTAAACCATTTTTCCGCATATATACTTATCACTTCTGTAGTACATAATCTCTGCCCCTTCACATATCCACCCATATCTTCCCCTACTTCCACACATGAAATTGTCATACCCTCCCTTTTTTTCTGCACTTATTTAACACATATTTTGACGGTCTATCTCCCCATAAAACATCATCTATCCCTGCTTGCATACGACAGACATCAAAACGCTCATTCTGAATACTACACAACTTATCCTTTAAAACCCGAATTTCCTGTAAAGCAGATGTTCCCTGTCTCCCATAACACTCTCCCAATAATCCCTCCACGTATTTCTGCAACCCATAAGACCAGCACACCTCCTCCCTGCCCAACCTCCTATAGAACCTTTGAATTCCTTCTTTAGCCACCCTTTCCCACCAATTCAAAAAAGCCTCACTATCGTCCCTCAGTTTTTTCCCCTGCCCCCATAGCTCCCTCCACCAATGTGCAAAAGATTCTTTTTGGCCCTCCACATGCAACAATTTACCATTTAATTTCCAATACCCCTTAAACCATTTTACTGCTCCTTCCCATGTTGCATCCACCATAACTCCTCTATGATCTGAAAATCCCACATCTATGATATTATTCCCCACTACCCTAACCTGATCTGTTGTATAAATCCTATCCAGCCTAGCAGCATAATCTCGTCTAAAGAAGGTATTCTCTACTAGCCCTCCTCCCCTCACTACATCCTTTAAACCCACTCCATTCAATATGTCTCTCAATACTCCCAATACACATCCAGCTCTCCGAGGTTCCGCATCCTTACCTCTTATGATACAGTTCCAATCTCCCCCACAACCACCACTCCTGTCAGTCCCTGCAAAGTATATACTAGATGATCATTCACAAAGTCTTCTTTTATTTTTCTATTAAACTCTGCTGGCATATATACACCAACAAAGCTAACCCTTATACCTCCACATTCCCCATCTACCCTTACAATCCTGCCATCCCCACTCTCCTCCCAAGCCATCAACTGAAAAGGGCTAGACACCTGTATGACTATTGCAAACCCACCCTTTAATCTCCTAGTTGAACCAGCAAACACATCATACCCCTCCACACGCAAGTCTCTACCAATCTTAAAGTTATGTTCCTGCAGAAAACCCTCATACCATTAACATTAATAATTAAACTCCTGAAAAGACTATAGTGGATTTGCCTCGTCTTCTTTGTTGTTGCGTCACCACAGGGGTTCTCTGTTCCCCTACTCTAGCCCCACACTTCCCTCCCTTTTCCCCTTTTGCTCGGTCTTTATAGGCAACCCCTCCTTTCCCTGTCTGTGACACAACCACCAAGGGTTTTTTACAAGACCTCTGTGCTGGTGTTAAAATGTCCTCCCCATCCGAAGAGCCTACAGACATTTTCCTTGATTCACTTGCATATTCCATACCATTATCACTATCATCTTCTTGACCTTTTGCACACTCCTGCACATCCGCTATGACAATCACACTCCCCTTCTCGTTAACATTTTCACTAGCACCCATCGCTGCCTCACACCTCATACTCTCCTTAGTCACAGGGCTACCTTCTTCACTATGCACCGGTAAGGCCTCATCCAACAGATGCCCCAGTTCCCCCAAAGACAGGCATGGGCTAACCACCTCTGGAATGTCCTCCACCACTGTCACCTGTGGTTGATCCACCACTGTCACCTGTGGTTGATCCACCACTGTCACCTGTGGTTGATCCACCACTGTCACCTGTGGTTGATCCACCACTGTCACCTGTGGTTGATCCACCACTGTCACCTGTGGTTGATCCACCACTGTCACCTGTGGTTGATCCACCACTGTCACCTGTGGTTGATCCACCACTGTCACCTGTGGTTGATCCACCACTGTCACCTGTGGTTGATCCACCACTGTCACCTGTGGTTGATCCACCACTGTCACCTGTGGTTGATCCACCACTGTCACCTGTGGTTGATCCACCACTGTCACCTGTGATTGACCCACCAATGCCTCCACAGGTAGCGTTCGACAGGTATCCATACTATTCTCCACAATTTCACTCCATTTCTTCGTACCATGAGCAGGTCCTCCCTTTGACTTCTCAGGACCCTCCTCTCCCAGTAGATCACTGTCCACCTGTGTCACTGCACGCTGTTGTGCCCTCCGAGGACACTCCGCCACCATATGATCATATGCTGCACACACACGACACGTCCTCCTTTGCCCTGCATACGTAACATACACTTGTGTCCTGAAGTCCGGTAGTACAACATACGATGGGATAGGACGCCTGATGGTCATTTTCAGCGAGTAAGAGCCCTCTAGGAGGCCCTCAAAAGGCCCCTCTCGCCATTTTCCAACATTCGCTGCATGGACGATACCGTAATCCTTGAAGACGTCCATCAAATCCACAGTCCGATTCAAATGGAACGTTACGCACTTTAATCCATGTGTAAGTGCGTGAAACGTCCCTCAGTCGTACCTCCATACTGCTGGTAACTGCATAGACCCGATCGTGATAAGTGTCAACCAAGTGCTCGTACTCCTGAGTCGATGACAACTTGATAAACAATCGGCTCATTCCATTTAACGCCACTCCATACAGGTCTCCGATGTCTAAATGATAAACATCCCGCAGGATTCGTTGCAACATCGTAGACACCGTTTCAGGTTGCAATGTCCCCTTCACCAACTCCAAACACACAGTGTTGATACGGCGTCTGCTTGATTCGGCCATGTGGTGGAAAATATAAGTGCTACCACTTGCCACCAGGAGGCAGAGCACCACGTCCGCACAGTACAAAGGCTGCTCGGGGAATGATTATCGATAATTAGTCCTATGTTAGATCTATCTACTGGTTTATGGCTATACCCCAACTGTGTTTTAGTTGTTGCCAGAGCTTTCAAGGATTATTCTTGTACTCTTCGATTTTTGAGCAATAGTGCCTTGCCTTTGCGCCTTTTATAAGCCTCTGCACTCTGTTCCTCACCCTTTGGAATTTATTTACTGCTGCAATATTCTATCTGTTTGCCTTAAATCTTTTTAGCAACTGATCTCTGAATTTCAAATTATCTAATATCTCAGTAGTCATCCAGGGTTTTGTTCTTCGTTTAATCCTAATCTCTTTAACTGTTGCAATATTATCAAGGATGGCAGTGAACATTGTTTTGAATTTTTCCCAGGCATCATTTAAGTCCTTGTAACTTGTTATCACTGCCCAATCAGAGTTGTGTTGCCTTTTTACCAGGGTTTCTTTACTGTAGTTTCTAGCTGACCTCATTTGTATTGACCTGTGTAGGCCTATCCCTTCCCTAGTGATTTTCCAGGTGCAGAAAATGATGAATTGATCTCTAAGGCCTGTGGTAATGACCCCTGACTGACTAATGTTCTCAGAGCGGTTACAAAGTATGTGGCCAATTAGGGTGGCTGAGAACTGTGTGATCTGGGTTGATGTATTAATTAGTTGAGTGTAACTATTTAAACCTAGAATTTGCTTATACCTTTTACATAGCCCGTTATTTTGCTGTTGAAAACATATATTGAAGTCTCGCAATTGCTCTCAAATCCAGATAAGACTCGATAAGTCTTCTAAGAATTTATCATGGGAAGGAGGGCGGTAACTAGTTCCTACTAAGATGGGTTTGGTCTTGAGAAGCTGTTACAAAATGACACGATATCTATTAGTAATAGACATCTCCAGTGAACACTAGAAAGGATAGCCCTTCTAGCATCCAGCCTGTTACTGGGTTTTTGCAACAAAGTCAGTATCCTGGTCCAGTTATCCGATATATTCAATAAGCTCCAAGAGGATTACAACTGGTAGGGTACTAACAAAACAAATATAATTAAAAGGTTTATTATCAAAGTGAGTGTCAAGGGTTTCAAAGTAAATAAATGTACATATGATCAGGATATTCATTAAGTAATGCATTAGGAGGTTAATTAGGAGGTTAGCTCCTACACTGCTCTCTCATACAAGGCTATGCTGAGGGCACATATATCCAAATGACTCTGAAGTACCATCAGGTACAATGTCAGTAAGTACAATAATACAGATATATGCAAATAAGTATATATGTGTGTATGAGTGAGCTCCAGGCAACTCTAAGACTCGACTCAACCAGTTTCCGACTGAACATCTCATAAGCTAGCTTTTCTAACAAACTGACAATCAGAATAGCTTGATTGACCAGTAAAATGACCAATTCGCATAACAGCAATATAACAGGCAACAGCAACACAGGGTCAGGAACAAGGAGATAGAAAATCGACCCTAACTGGGGACCATCAATAGATCCTCCAAAACAGTCACAAAACTCCCTTTCTACTGAAGCTAGGTTCAGCATAAACAATCCCAAACTGTGGCGGTGCACAGATGTCTTATCGAATTAGGTCAGGAGCTGTATCTAGAGACCTGTGTTGTCTCAGAGTGTCAATGTGACACACAACCCAGAAAAACGTCGAAAATCACTGTCTAGTCTATGCTCTGTGAACAGAGTTACACAGAGTCCTGAGAAGTATGTTT
>WNWK01031899.1:0-22334 GCA_009830355.1 Cherax destructor
CAGTGTCATCATGTCCTCCCTGTCCCTCCTGTCCTCCAGTGTCATCATGTCCTCCCTGTCCCTTCTGTCCTCCGGTGTTATCATGTTGAGTTCCCTTAACCTCTCCTCATAGGAGATACCCCTCTGCTCCGGGACTAGTCTTATTGCACCTTCGGTCCGGGACTAGTCTTATTGCAAACTTTTGTTATATATACTGCCTCAAGAAATCGTAATAACACAATTGCAAATCAATCACGAAACAGGTGGGTCTCAAAATTATGAAGGGACTTGAGCTAGAGCACGACAAGGCCACAATGGTGTGGGATTTTCAGTAAAAGACATGCATTTGTGGTCACAGTGGTGGCCCATGCTAACCTCCCTATAGTGTATAGAAATATACTTTGATTTATGAATTTATTATACCTGGTAAAGTGGTAACGCACTGGCCTGTGAGTTTTAGGAGTTACCACGGGTTTGATTCTCCCGTCTCTGTCAGGTTCACATTAAGGTAGTGCAGGCAGGCCCCAAAAATACAGCAGGTTAGTATTCCAGGCTACTGTAGGGTTCCACTTATAAAGCAGGTTAGATTCCAGGCTTCTGTAGGGCCCAAAAAATACAGCAGGTTAGGTTCCGGGCTACTGTAGGGCCCAACTTATCCAGCAGATTAGGTTCCGTGCTATTGTAGGGCCCCACTTATACAGCAGGTTAGGTTCTGGGCTACTTAGGGCCCCACTTATACAGCAGGTTATGTCCTGGGTTACTGTAGGGCCAAATTTGTACAGCAGGTTAGGTCCTGGGTTCCTGTAGGGCCCCACTTGTACAGCAAGTTAGGTTCCGGGCTACTGCTGTAAAGTGAATTGTAGCCTTTTTTCTCTTTAAAATGCATATAAAAGCATGATAGCATGTTTACACTATCATATATTAAGTGAGCAATAAGCTAGGCTTAAATAATGCATATATAGTACACACATTACTTCTTCTTCTTCTTTCAAACGTCGGCCGCTCCACACTGTGGCCTAATGAAACGTTAGTTTCCATTTTACATTTAGTAATATATACAGGAGAAGGGGTTACTAGCCTGCTGGCATTTTAGTCGCTTCGACACGCATGGCTTACTGAGGAAGAATTTGTTCCACTTCCATGGTGATAATAGGAAATAAGAACAAAACTAGTCCAGAAAATGAAGAACCCAAAGGGGTGTGTTATATATATCTTGTACATAATGTGTAGTGTGACCTAATAGTAAAGAGCAAGATGTCCTGAAATCTTGCATGTTATGAGACAGAAAAAACACATTACTTACCTTAAAATATTTTTGTAGGTATCCTTTCCAAGATACGGTACAATGTACCCCAAACAACGCTACAGTAGACCCCCATATCTACTGGTTCGGTATTCGTGGTTTTAGTTATCCTTTGTTTACTGTGGCCCAAAAATACCTCTTAATTTTGCATAATAATGGCCCCAAAGTGCAAAAGTAGAGAAACTGGCAGTTCTTCAAAGCCTATGAGAAGCCAAAAAGTGCTCCCCATCAGTGAAAAAATGATAATTCTCCACTTATTGTGCATAATTTATCATTAAACTTTATAATAGGTATGTTTAGGACTTATATATAGGGTTTGCTACTATCCACGGTTTCGGTATTCACAGCATGTCTTGGAATGTATCCCCGCAGATACCAGGGTTCTACTGTACTTACACCATACCACTCTCTTGATCTACCCTTACCTCATCTGTGGTATTTGTGCTTGGGGATCTACGACTAATCACCTTAAGAGGCACGTCAGTTTCCCTGTCTCCTAATACAGTGGACCCCCGAGTTACGAGCACCTCGGAAATCGTACAATTATGTAAGTGTAATATTGTAAGTGCTTTTGTAAGTGTATTTTTGGGGGTCTTAAATGGACTAACCTACTTGACATTATTCTTTAAGGGAGAAAATTTGTTTGGTAATGCCACTTGAGCAGCCTTCTGGAATAAATTATGCTCATAACTCGGGGGTCCACTGTATCATGTTTATTTTTTCCCTATAATCTACCTTGTCCATAATAACTATCACATTTGCTTTGTCTGCTTTTGTAAGAGCTTTGTTCAGACCTTTGCAACAAAATTGCCCTCAAAGGTTTGTTAAGTTGTACTGTGGAATCTCGGTACACAAACAGCTCCCTACTCGAACAAACCTCAGCACTCGACCAAACAAACACGACCTGCCAGAACTTCACTGTCAACTATTTTGTCTTTCTTCGCATTTTTTGGTGTTTTTTGTATTTGTATAAATAAGTCACCATGGGCCTACGAAGATTAGTGATAACAGCCACCCAAAAAGAAAATTGGTTGGGATGAATTTGTTCGATACTCAAACGGATCGGCACTCGAACAGCTTTCTGGAATGAATTAAGTTCTAGTACCAAGGTTCCACTGTACCATGAATTAAGGAAAGATCCTAGACTTCACCTTACGAAAGCAGACAAAGCAAATGCGATAGTTATTATGTACAAGGTACATTATGGGGGGAAAATAACATATTATTAGGAGACAGGGGAACTGGCCTGTCCCTTAACACTTTCACTGTCCAGTCCCCTGATCTGAAACTTGTCCACACTGTCCAAGAATTTAAAAAAAAAAGATTTTTTCTTATGAAATAGTAGAGAATATTTTTCTGAAGGTAATAAAACGAAAAGTATGAAATTTGATGGAAAATTGACAAAATTACGCTTTTGCGAATTTTGCCATGTCGGTGATTTTTGCTGATTTTGAGTCCTATTTTAGGCTAATTACATTATTCCAGTCAGCCAAATTCTTAGCTATTTCACTAGATTGTCTTCCATTTTATTGATTGAACACAAGAAATTGCCCAATCAGCAATTTCACGTACCCAATAAAGTGATTAGAAATTGGTAATTTGGTCAATTTCACACAAATTTAAAAATATTAGTTTCAAAATAGAGTCCAGAATAAACAATGCAGACATTCCTGGCACTAAAATAACATTTCCTCTGTTTATTAGTTAAGTTTCCAATCTTTACAGATGAATTCCGTTTTGATTTTTTATTTACATAAAGAATTTTTATTCGCACACAAAAATGGAAGATTTAATGTTATGCAATATTGTAATAATTGTATAAATAATATCAGTACATTTGTGAACACATATAAGACCCACCAGTTGGATGGGTATTGGACGAGTGACGCCATTTGTTTACTCCTGAATATCGGCAAAAATCTAACATTTCCGCTACTTTAACCCAATTTCAAGCTATTTTCAGTTCTGAAACTAATGAATGAGAGGGGTTGGGTTTGAGTGGGACTTGCTCTGGAGTTAATAGGGTTATCATAACTTATTTCTTGGGTAACATTGATAATAAGTTGGGTGAATATTTTTTAGTGGGTTTGAGTTTGACCAGGATTTGCCAAGTATAGGCCAGTAGTCCTACTGCAGTGTTCCTCTTTTCTTATGTTCTTATGAAATTTCGGGGAGGACTGAGCTTTCAATTTCAGTATACAGTGGTAACGCGGGTTAGGAGCTTAATTTGTTCCAGAAGGCTGTTCGAGTGTCGATACCGAACGAATTTGTTCCCATAAGGAATAATGTAAATTAGATTAATCTGTTTCAGACCCCCAAAAATACACTTACAAAAGCACTTACAAAAATACACTTACAGTGGACCCCCGGATTTCGTCAATAATTCTTTCCAGAAGGCTGTTCGAGTGCCGTTACCGAACGAATTTGTTCCCATAAAAACGAATGTAAATTAGATTAGTCTGTTTCAGACCCCCAAAAATACACTTACAAAAGCACTTACAAAAATACACTTACATAATTGTTCGAGTTGGGAACTGTACGAAATCTGGGGGTCCACTGTACATAATTGTTCGAGGTGGGAACTGTTTGTATGCCGAGGTACCACATATTATAATTTGTTCATCTACATTGGTTTTACTTGCGACCAATGTCCAATTGTATTTCTGTTGTTTTCTAAGTAACTTGCTGTATCTTCTTATCTATTCAATCACTCCATAAAACTGAAGATCACTGAATCAGTTTAAAATATGTAATTCTTTTGTAATTGTACCATTTGTTCATTACAGTGGACCCCCCGAGTTTCGGCCATACCGTAATTCATTCCAGAAGGCTGTTCAAGTGCCATTTCCGAACGAATTTGTTCCCATAAGGAATAATGTAAAGTAGGTTAGTCCGTTTCAGACCCCCAAAAATACACTTACAAAACCACTTACAATATTACACTTACATAATTGTTTGAGTTTTGAGGTGGTCGAAACTCGGGGGTCCACTGTACCTACATTTCTTATTGTACTCATGATTGTAGTTACATGTAATTATTACATGTCATCTACATTATTTTGTACCATACTATAAAGAAATACAGTTGTATTGTACAGGTGATCCTTGACGGTTCGACTTATGATATTTCAACTTTACGATGGTACAAAGGCAACTACCGTATTTTGTGGCTTATTAACCCTTTGACTGTCGCAACCCCTAATCCTGAGTGCTCTCCTGTTGTCGCAAAATTTAAAAAAAAAAAAAGATTTCTTATGAAATGATAGAGAATCTTTTCCCGATGGTAATGACACCAAAAGTATGAAATTTGATTGAAAA
This sequence comes from Cherax destructor, assembly GCA_009830355.1. NCBI lineage: Eukaryota > Metazoa > Arthropoda > Malacostraca > Decapoda > Parastacidae > Cherax > Cherax destructor. Next base: position 4,601 of record WNWK01031899.1, read on the forward strand.
CTTACGGAGTTACGCTCTTGTGAAGTTAGTGATCTCGGCGATATATACGCATTGGCAATTTTGCCGAATTTGAGTCCTATTTTCGACCAATTCCATTGTTCCAGTCGACCAAACTCATAGCTATTTCTTTAGAACTCCATTTGTTCTATCGATTGAGTACAAGAAACTACCAATTTCAACTACCCAATAAAGTGGTCAGAAATTGGCAATTTGGCCAATTTCATGCAAAATAAAAAAGTTGTCAATTTCAAAACAGGGTCCAGAATAAACAATGCAGACATTCCTGGCACTAAAATAAGATGTTATCTGTTCATTAGTCACGTCTTTAGGCCCCTCTTATGTTACTCTTGCTTTCTATTTTGACTTTTTATTCACACAAAAAATAGAAGATTTACCGTTATGCAGACTATTGCATTATTGTAAAAATGGTATAAATAATATCGGTGCACTTGTGAAAAGAATATTAGACTCGCCAATTGATGTGTATTGGACACGTGGCGTGATTTGTTTACTCCTGAACATTTGCAAAAATCGAACATTTCCCCTACTTTGAGCTCAATTTCAAGGTCGTTTTCATCATGAAACTAATCAAAATCATCCATATTTCTGTAGTATGTTTTCCATTCTATCACATGAGACCATAAAAAAGAGAATACAACCATAAATACTATACGAAAATACACCTCAAAGACGGTGTTTTAATCCAAAAAAACGGTCAGAGTTTTTTCTCCCTCATTATGCACTGCGCTCTGCAGGATTTTTTTATACTGCGCACACTGACCACACAGACCCATTCTCTCATATGTGGGCCTACCAGCTTTCTCCCGCTTGATTTGAAGCCGCTAGAATTTGTGAGTATATATACGTTTGGGTTTGGCTCGTAAGACATATATATACGACCGAAACAGTCAAAGGGTTAAACACATTTTTTTTTCCACAAAATGTCTTCAGAAACCACCCTGCGTCCTATAAGCTGAAGGTCAGTGACGGGAGCTATAAGTATGGGGTGTGGGGTGGGCTGTAGCTCTCCCAGTTACGTCCGATGTCGAGCCATTGAAAGTAAAATAAGTCTTATAAGCCGCGAAATATGGTACTTTGGAGGTGAAACTTGAGATAATTACCCAGCATGAAGGCAGCAAGTCCCTAACTTGTATTCATTTAGTATTTACTTTTCAGTACTGATTCAGTGGACCCCCGAGTTTTGGTCATAATTCATTCCAGAAGGCTGTTCAAGTGCCATTACCGAACGAATTTGTTCCCATAAAGAATAATGTAAAGTAGGTTAGTCCGTTTCAGACCCCCAAAAATACACTTACAAAAGCACTTACAGTGGACCCTCGCTATTCGAACACAATTCGTTCCAGGAGGTTGTTCTTAACACGAAATGTTCGAAAGGCGATTTAATATTTCCCATAAGAAATAATGGAAATACAATTAATCCGTTCCAGAAACCCGAAAAAATTAAAAAATAATATATTTTAATGAAATTAATTATATTTCTACATACACAAAAGAATTACATACTACTAAAAGTATTAGTAAATAAATGCATGTATTTTTGCTACCTTTATTGAAGATTGTTGATGGCATATGGAAGATAGGGAGGAGGAGTGAGGGAGGGAGGGGTTAGTGTTTGGAAGGGGAATCCCCCTCCAAAAGGACTTCAGGTATCAAAGCCCTATCTGGGGTTTCTTCTCTTTTTGGTCTTTTAATCCCACTAGGACCAGCTTGAGAGTCACTGGACACTAACAAAATAACTGTCCACAGTCCTGTTTCTGGCGCCTCTTTAACATTTGCCTGAAGTAGGACATTGTTTGGCCACTGAACATGCTGCTGTTATGGCTTGTTTGAGCTTGCTCAGGGTGGTATTTTTCAACAAAACTTTGCAACCTATTCCACATTGTACACATCTCCTTAATCTCTGAAGAAGGCACCTTCTTCAGTCCCTCTTCCTCCTCCTCCCGTGAATCAATAGCCTCAAATCTGGTCTTATTCTCTTCCATTTCCAGCTGTAGTGCTCTAGTGTCTTTCGTACTCTTCGGTACCCACAACTACAATTTTAAAATCAGAATCTATGCCCTTTTATAAAAATTAGAATTTGAGCAGTGTCTGGATTATCATTGCTTTCATCTAGTGTGAAAAAATATTTGAAATGTGTTACCTTGTCAGTGATGTTTTAGTAACTCTTATCTTCATAATAATAAATAATAATAATTAATAATATTTATTTCTACATGATACAACTTATACAGACCATAGCTGACATCAATGACTTACTATAACTGTTGTCACTTTGGTTTTACAGCCAACTCGCATCTTATTCTGTGTCAATTTTTTTCTCAAGCATATTGTCTTGACTTGCATATTGATTTTTTAATTGTTTATTTTTCTAATAGGTGCAGAGGCCTGCAGTAAACCACCTTGGAGGTTCCATGTGACCCGCTCGAAGGTTTATCAATTTAGTTTCAGTTGCATTTTTTAACACACTGGCCGTCTCCCACCGAGGCAGGGTGACCAGAAAAATAAATACTTAAACCATCATTCATACTGTCACTGTCTTGCCAGAGGTGCACAGATACGTCAGTGTAGATGTTACTCAAAACTGCAGAGATCCCAAACCCATCCTTCAGAGTGCAGGCACTGTACCTCCCACCTCCAGGACTGTAACATCCCCACTCATCCAGAGTGCAGGCACTGTACCTCCCACCTCCAGGACTGTAATATCCCCACTCATCCTTCAGAGTGTAGGGACTGTACCTCCCACCTCCAGGACTGTAACATCCCCACTCATCCTTCAGAGTGCAGGCACTGTACCTCCCACCTCCAGGAAGGTCAGATTTTTATATCTAATGTTATTCATGTTTTGCAGATTAGTGGCAATGACGGGCAAAGAAAAGCAGGACGAATGCGAGCAGGTGACTGTAGTGGTGTTGGGAGATCTTGGACACTCCCCACGCATGAACTACCACGCTCTGTCACTCTCGCAAGAAGGTTTTGAGGTGAATCTGGTGGGATTTGCTGGCTCCAAACCACAAGTGGAAGTCTTAAAAGATGAACACATCACTCTTACCTACATGAGACCTTCTCCAGATGCCTTCAACAAGTTACCTAAACTATTAGCCTTTGTTGCCAAGGTTTTATGGCAAGCATTTATTCTTTTTTTTACCTTGCTTACTGGGCCAAGAAGCAAGAATCTCCTCTTGCAGAATCCTCCTGGAGTTCCTGCAATGCCTGTGTGTTGGTTCTATTGCTTCCTTACCAGGACGAAGTTTTATATTGACTGGCATAACTATGGCTACACTATTCTTGCTCTGTCACTTAGGAAAAGTCATCCTCTAGTATACATTTATAGAATTGTAGAAAATGTATTTGGCAAGCTGTCTCATGGGGGACTGTGTGTTACTAAAGCTATGAAAGTTGATCTGGAGCAGAATTGGGGCATTAGGAAAGTTACAGTGCTGTACGACCGCCCAGCTGCACGATTCCATCCAATATCAATGGAAGAAAAACACAACTTCCTTATGAAACTCTCCTCTACATATTCGTGTTTCTCTGGTTCGTCGCCAGACAAGACTGTCTTTACGGAGAGGTATGCTGACGGTAGAGTGGCCGAGTGTGAAGACCGTCCTGCGCTCATCGTCTCTTCCACGAGCTGGACAGAAGATGAGGACTTTTCCATCCTCTTCTATGCTCTGGAAGATTACGAGCGAGTGCGCCAGGAGTTCCCCGACCACTACCCTCCACTTATTGTTGCTGTGACAGGCAAGGGTCCCTTAAAATCCTACTATTCCACAATGATGTCTGAGCAACAGTGGATGCATGTCGTGGTCATCACCCCATGGATGTCCGCTGAAGATTACCCAATATTGCTTGCTTCTGCGGATTTTGGCGTGTGCCTCCACTACTCCTCGTCTGGACTGGACTTGCCTATGAAAGTGGTGGACATGTTTGGTAGCGGCCTTCCAGTCGCAGCTATAGACTACCCGGCTCTCCCCGAATTAGTGCACCATAATGAAAATGGACTAGTCTTCAAAAACAAGGAAGAACTTGCCAACCTTCTACAGGACTGGTTTCGTGGATTCCCCCGTGAAACGGCAATCAAAGAAACCTATTATGACTTCTACAAGAACATCGACGAGTTTCGAAAGTTGAATTGGCATCCATGTTGGGTGTGTAATGCTCTCCCATTGTTCAGGAATAAAAAACAGAAGTGAAAAACGTATTTTTATAAGAAAAAGTGGAACTATGGAAGATATTTTTCTGTATATGTATTTGTTTATAATACTGCGTCTCCTCACTTAGCGACGCACTTGTTTACTGACGACTCAGACTTACGACGGGCTCTCTGACCAGTATGCATACCTAAATAATGTATATTAGAGCTGATTTCCTCTATTCTGTTTATTACAATATACAGTACACTACTGTATAAACATTTAAAAATGTACCAGAAATGTTATAAATGGTGCAAAGGTGACATTAAAACAATATCAAAGATGGTTAACACAAACCCACTACCATTATAGTATGCTAATAAGATAAGATGAGATTTCTTCGGATTTTTAACCTCGGAGGGTTAGCCACCCAGGATAACCCAAGAAAGTCAGTGCATCATCGAGGACTGTCTGTCTTATTTCCATTAAGGTCCTTAATCCCTTTGACTGTCGGAGGCCCCATTCTGAAACTTTCGCAAAATTTTGGAAAAAAAAAAATATTTTCTCTATGAAATGATAGAGAATCTTTTCCCGATTGTAATGACACCAAAAGTATGAAATTTGATGGAAAACGTACGAAATTACGCTCTCGCAAAGTTAGCGATGTCAGCGACATATACGCATCGGCGATTTCGCTGACTTTGAGCCCTATTTTCGGCCAATTCCATTGTTACAGTTGACCAAACTCAGTTATTTCTTTAGAACTCCATTTGTTCTATCGATTGAGTACAAGAAACCACCAATTTACCAATTTCAACTACCCAATAAAGTGGTCAGAAATTAGCAATTTTGCCAATTTCATGCAAAATAAAAAAAATGTAAATTTCAAAACAGGGTCCAGAATAAACAATGCAGACATTCCTGACACTAAAATAAGATGTTATCTGTTCATTAGTCACGTCTTTAGGCCCCTCTTATATTACTCTTGCTTTCTATTTTGATTTTTTTATTCACAAAAAATAGAAGATTTATTGCTATGCAGACTATTGCATTATTGTAAAAACGGTATAAATAATATCTGTGCACTTGTGAAAGAATATTAGACTCACCAATTGATGTGTATTGGACGCGTGGCATGATTTGTTTACTCTTGAACATTGGCAAAAATTGAACATTTCCGCTACTTTGAGCTCAATTTCAAGATCGTTTTCTTATGAAACTAATCAAAATCATCTCTAATCCTGTAATATGTTTTCCATTCTATCAAATGAGACCACGAAAAAGAGAATACAACCATAAATACTATACGAAAATACACCTCAAAGGCGGCGTTTTATTCCAAAAACATAGTTTTTTTTTTTTTCTCATTATGCACCGAGTGCTTCAGGATTTTTTTATACTGCGCACACTGACCACACAGACCCATTCTCTCATATGTAGGCCTACCAGCTTTCTCCCGTTTGATTTGAGGCCGCTAGAATTTGTGAGTATATATACGTCCGAAACACTGGCTCGTAAGACGTATATATACGACCGAAACAGTCAAAGGGTTAAGTGAGGAGAGGCTGTATTAAATAACACTTTAGGAATGGAAAACAGGAGTGCTCTCACTTTACACAGAATTAATTTTTTTTTTTTTGATGCCATAATTTTGGCAAAAATTCACCCATGTGGGATATGAACTTAGTCAATGTGGTCAGTGCAGTTCACAAAACGACAGTAATTACTGATTTAAGTGGAGAAGTGTTTGAACCTACAACAGTTGCCATGCAATTGAAACACGTCAGTTGCATGAAGGCAACAATGACTCTACTAATTTTGTATAATTTTTAATAAATATACAACTGTATGTACTTTGAAAACATTCAAAATTATTTACAAACATTATCTCTCAGTCCACAGAAGAATTAGAACCTGCACACGCTGCATCAAAGTATGCAAAAGTGCTGGGCACTTCGATGTAGTGTGTGCAGGTTCGAATCCCGCTGTGGAGTGAGACAGATAATGTTTGTAAATGGAACTAAGATCAATTTTTGTTTATATAAAACAGTACTCTCCAGGGGTGTTCCCTGATGGTGGTAAAGGTTTGTTAAACCAAGGAAGTAATGTTAACTGCCCTCACAATAAGAACATCAGCAAGGAGGAACACTGCAGCAGGCCTGTTGGCCCATACTAGCAAGTCCTTCACAATCCATCCTACTAACACAATATTTGCCCAACCCATTATCAGTGTTACCCAAGGAATGAGCTTTGATAAACCTATTAACTCAAGTGCAAGTCCCACTTTAATCCAACCCCTCCTATTCATGTATTTATAAGCTCAAGACCCTTGTTGGTTTAGCACTTTCTTTGATTTTAATAATATAAGAACAAACCAGATCATCTCCCATGGATCAGGGCTCTCTTATCATAATCCAGAATCATGACATTTTAAAACAATGGCCATTTTATATAAATAGGGTAATAATGATAATTATATAAATAGGGTAATAATGATGATAATATTTTGAGGATTTTTCTTATTGAGGACCTCTTTCAAGAATATTCACAAGTGCTCACTCGGCATTGCCGTATACACAGACGTATTATTTTTTGTACGAAGTATTCAGATTAAATATATTTAATATTACAAATGTTTTATCAGTTGAGAAATGTTTTCTTATCCTTGATTATGTAGAATTTGGATGTAGGCGCTGTAGTCATATTTATTTTAAAATACGTATTGTTTATTGCATATTCTTATAAAATCATTTGAAAAGTCCATCAACATCGTACTTCACATTTCAGCTAAATTTCGTAAATTATTGCACTTTTAATCGAAAATGCCAATAATCTATGAATTTTTGGACTAATTATGTTACAGGGCTTTATCAAGAGTAGATGTAATTACAGTGGACCCCTGGATTTCGTCAATAATTCTTTCCAGAAGGCTGTTCTAGTGCCGTTACCAAACGAATTTGTTCTCATAAGGACGAATGTAAATTAGATCAGTCCAATTTGGCCGATTCAACAAATCGGCCATATCCCACCGAAGCAGGGTGGCCTAAAAAGAAAAACAAAAGTTTCTCTTTTTAACTTTAGTAATGTATACAGGAGAAGGGGTTACTAGCCCCTTGACCCGGCATTTTAGTCGACTCTTAGGACACGCACTTCATTCTATTAAACCGGTTATAGGTTTCTGGCCTTCTTCTTGTCACCAATGTCGAGGTTGGGAGACTACTCTCCCGTCTTCGCATCGCCACACTCGCTTACTCACGGGTATCTCATGGAAGGCTCCCTGCCCTCTCTGTGAGCATTGTCAGGTTCCAGTGTCTGTTCGACATATCCTGTTGGACTGTCCACTCTATCAACGAGCACGCAGAATTTACCTCCAACGACGTCTTCGCTCTGCGGCCCTTTCTTTACCTTCCTTCTTGCAGATGGACCCTCCTTAATCCTGACTCTCTTGTTGACTTTTTGACAGAAACTGACTTACTACACAAACTCTGAAGATTATACCTCTAGCACCTCCCTCAGTCCCTTCTACTCGATCTCTGCTACCTCCACCCTGCACTACCCACCGTCATCTAGCACTCCATACCCTACTAATCGTCCATCTCCTCTTACAACTCACTCTCCTGCATCCTACAATAACCTGCAGCGCTGTATAACCCCTGTGGTTTAGCGCTTCTATTTGATTATAATAATAATTAGGACACGCATGGCTTACAGAGGAAGAATTCTACTCCACTTTCCCATGGAGATAAGAGGAAATAAACAAGAACTAGTAAGAAAATAGAAGAAAACCCAGAGGGGTGTATATATACAGGTGGTTCTCCACATTTGCAAGGGTTAGGGGATCAAGAACCTCGCGAATGTTGAAAATTCGCTTATGTTTGGTGCTCAAATATATTGTAGGGAAATATAATAATAGCATTTACTTAGATTAACAATACTGCTTCCTTAACCTATTGAACCATGAACAATCATAAAACACGTGAAAACATCGTAAAATATTGTATATACATGTTATGGTTTAATAACAAATAAAACAAAACGCTCGCCACTCGTAAGGTTAGGCAGATGAACTCTGATGACTTGTGATGATTATGACGATGATGATGGTGATGATAGCCATGCAGTTAATGATGACAGTTGAATGGAGGTGATTATATGGAGTATAACTGCATGGCATGATGAGTCTAGTGTGTGGATTCTAACTTTACTGCCAGCGTCACTGCCGATAATAGATGCCTGGGCATTTGTGAATGTTCGAAGCTCGTGAAAGTGGAACTCGCGAATGTGGAGGGCCACCTGTATTCTTGTACATGCATGTGTAGTGTGATCTAAGTGTAAGTAGAAGTAGCAAGATGTACCTGAAATCTTGCATGTTTATGAGACAGAAAAAAGACACCAGCAATCCTACCATCATGTAAAACAATTACAGGCTTTCATCCGTTGTACCTATACGGCTCACGTATCCCAGAACGTGATACAGTCAGGTTTCTCGGCCTCCTGTTTGACCGTCGATTGTCCTGGAAACCTCACATTACCTCTCTGAAGGCAACTTGTCATAGCCGGCTGAACCTCCTAAAAACCCTCGCACATCTTTCATGGGGGGCTGATCGTAGCACTGTCCTCCGCCTGCATTCAGCCCTAATTTTATTGAAACTGTTATGGTGACCAGATATATTCGGCGGCCTCCACTGCTACTCTTTCTAGCCTTAATCCCATACATCACCAGGGATTGTGTTTATGCCTTGGTGCATTTTGTTCTTCCCTGGTTAAGAGCCTCTTATGTAGAAGCGAACATTCCATCCTTGTCCGATCGTCGTGATGCACATTGCATTCACTATTATGTTCGCTCCCATGACCTCTGCAATCCTTCCATGTATAGGAGTGTCACAGATGTTAGTAGGCGCTCTTTATTTGTCCGTCACCCCTGTTTACTTCATCCCTTTTCCCTTCGTCTACATTCACTCTTGTCTTCCCTTCAGCTACCACCTTTATACATTCATGTGACATCTCCCTTTCCCTTACCCCCTTGGGAAGTTCCTGCTGTCCATGTCTGTTCTATTCCTCTACCTTGCGCAAAAGCCCAACTACCTATGGCGGCTTCTCGCTCTTTTTTTTCTAGACCACTTCCGTTCTCATTTCCATGCCATCGCAGTATACACCGATGGTTCAAAGTCATCTGACGGCGTTGGATTCGCAGCAGTGTTTCCGGACAGCATCATGCGAGGGCATCTATTACCCTCGGCTAGCATATTTACAGCTGAATTGTATGCCATTCTTGTGGCACTTATCCGTATTGCATCTATGCCTGTGTCACCATTTGTGGTTGTTTCAGACTCCCTTAGTGCTTTACAGGCTATCCGTAAAATTGATACACCTCACCCCCTAGTTCTTTGTATCCAACTTTGGTTACACCATATCTCTAGCAAGCACAAAGATATTGTTTTTTGTTGGGTCCCTGGTCATGTTGACGTACAGGGCAATGAACAGGCAGACACTGCTGCGCGGTCAGCAGTACATGACCTTCCAGTTTCCTATAGAGGTGTTCCTTTTACGGACTAATTTGCGGTCATTGCTACCCACCTTCGCACCCGTTGGCAACAACGCTGGTCTGACCTGCTAAATAACAAACTTCATTCTATTAAACCGAGGATAGGTTTCTGGCCTTCTTGTTACCAATGTCGAGGTTGGGAGACTACACTCTCCCGTCTTCGCATCGGCCACACTCTTCTTACTCACGGGTATCTCATGGAGAGGCTCCCTGCCCCTCTCTGTGAGCATTGTCAGGTTCCAGTGTCTGTTCGACATATTCTGTTGGACTGCCCACTATATCAACGAGCACGCAGGATTTACATCCAACGGCGTCTTCGCTCTTCGGCCCTTTCTTTACCTTCCCTTCTTGCAGATGGACCCTCCTTTAATCCTGACTCTCTCGTTGACTTTTTGACAGAAACTGACTTACTACACAAACTCTGAAGATTATACCTCTAGCACCTCCCTCAGTCCCTTCTACCTCGATTTCTTGCTACCCTCCACCCCTGCACTATCCACTGCCCTGCTGCACTCCATACCTTACTAATCATTCATCTCCCTCTTACAATTCATTCTCCCTGTATCCTGTCCTGCACTGCCGTGCTGTATAACCCTTGTGGTTTAGCGCTTCTTTTGATTATAATAATAATATAGGCTTTCATTTTACACTTACTTGGCAGGATGGTAGTACCTCCCTAGGTGATTGCTGTCTACCAACCTTCTACCACAGGATGGTAGTACCTCCCTAGGTGATTGCTGTCTACCAACCTTCTACCACAGGATGGTAGTACCTCCCTGGGTGGTTGCTGTCTACCAACCTTCTACCACAGGATGGTAGTACCTCCCTGGGTGATTGCTGTCTACCAACCTTCTACCACAGGATGGTAGTACCCCCCTGGGTGGTTGCTGTCTACCAACCTTCTACCACAGGATGGTAGTACCTCCCTGGGTGGTTGCTGTCTACCAACCTTCTACCACAGGATGGTAGTACCTCCCTGGGTGGTTGCTGTCTACCAACCTACCACAGGATGGTAGTACCTCCCTGGGTGGTTGCTGTCTACCAACCTTCTACCACAGGATGGTAGTACCTCCCTGGGTGGTTGCTGTCTACCAACCTTCTACCACAGGATGGTAGTACCTCCCTGGGTGGTTGCTGTCTACCAATCTACCACCACAGGATGATAGTACCTCCTTGGGTGGTTGTTGTCTATCTACCTACTACCACAGGATGGTAGTACCTCCCTAGGTGATTGCTGTCTACCAACCTACTACCACAGGATGGTAGTACCTCCCTGGGTGGTTGCTGTCTACCAACCTACTACCACAGGATGGTAGTACCTCCCTGGGTGATTGTTGTCTACCAACCTTCTACCACAGGATGGTAGTACCTCCCTGGGTGGTTGCTGTCTACCAACCTACTACCACAGGATGGTAGTACCTCCCTGGGTGGTTGTTGTCTACCAACCTTCTGCCATAGGATGGTAGTACCTCCCTGGGTGTTTGCTGTCTACAAACCTACTACCACAGGATTATAATACCTCCCTGGGTGTTTGCTGTCTACCAACGTACTACCACAGGATGGTAGTACCTCCCTGGGTGGTTGCTGTCTACCAACCTACTTCCACAGGATGGAAGTACCTCCTTGGGTGGTTGCTGTCTACCAACCTACTACCACAGGATGGTAGTACCTCCCTGGGTGGTTGCTGTCTACTAACCTACTGCCACAGGATTGTAGTACATCCCTGGGTGGTTGCTGTCTACCAACCTACAACCACATAATGGTAGTACCTCCCTGGGTGGTTGTTGTCTACCATCCTACTACCACAGTATGGGAGTACCTCCCTGGGTGGTTGCTGTCTACAAACCTACTACCACAGGGTGGTAGTACCTCCCTGGGTGGTTGCTGTCTACTAACCAACTACCACAGGATGGTAGTACCTCCCTGGGTGGTTGATGTCTACTAACCTACTACCACAGGATGGTAGTACCTCCCTAGGTGTTTGCTGTCTACCAACCTACCACCACAGAATGGTAGTACCTCCCTGGGTGGTTGCTGTCTACCAACCTACTACCCCAGGATGGTAGTACCTCCCTGGGTGGTTGCTGTCTACCAACCTACCACAGGACAGTAGTACCTCCCTGGGTGGTTGCTGTCTACCAACCTACTACCACATGATGGTAGTACCTCCCTAGGTGTTTGCTGTCTACCAACCTACCACCACAGAATGGTAGTACCTCCCTGGGTGGTTGCTGTCTACTAGCTAACTACCACAGGATGGTAGTACCTCCCTGGGTGGTTGATGTCTACTAACCTACTACCACAGGATGGTAGTACCTCCCTGGGTGGTTGCTGTCTACCAACCTATTACCACAGGATGGTAGTACCTCCCTGGGTGGTTGCTGTCTACCAACCTACTACCACAGGATGGTAGTACCTCCCTGGGTGGTTGTGTTTACCATCCTACTACCAAAGGATGGTAGTACCTCCCTGGGTGGTTGCTGTCTACCAACCTACCACAGGACGGTAGTACCTCCCTGGGTGTTTGCTGTCTACAAACCTACTACCACAGGATGGTAGTACCTCCCTGGGTGGTTGCTGTCTACCAACCTACTACCACAGGATGGTAGTACCTCCCTGGGTGGTTGCTGTCTACCAACCTATTACCACAGGATGGTAGTACCTCCCTGGGTGGTTGCTGTGTACCAACCTACTACCACAGGATGGTAGTACTTCCCTGGGTGGTTGCTGTCTACCAACCTACTACCACATGATGGGAGTACCTCCCTGGGTGGTTGCTCTCTACCAACCTACTACTACAGGATGGTAGTACCTCCCTGGGTGTTTGCTGTCTACCAACCTACTACCACAGGATGGTAGTACCTCCCTGGGTGGTTGTTGTCTACCATCCTACTATCACAGTATGGGAGTACCTCCCTGGGTGGTTGCTTTCTACCAACCTACTACCACAGGATGGTAATACTTCCCTGGGTGGTTGCTTTCTACCAACCTACTACCACAGGATGGTAGTACCTCCCTGGGTGGTTGCTGTCTACCAATCTACTACCACAGGATGGTAGTACCTCCCTGGGTGGTTGCTGTCTACCAACCTACTACCACAGGATGGTAGTACCTCCTGGGTGGTTTCTGTCTACCAACCTACTACCACAAGATGGTAGTACCTCCCTGGGTGGTTGTTGTCTACCATCCTACTACCACAGGATGGGAGTACCTCCTTGGGTGGTTGCTGTCTACCAACCTACTACCACAGGATGGTAGTACCTCCCTGGGTGGTTGTTGTCTACCAACCTACTACCACAGGATGATAGTACCTCCCTGGGTGGTTGTTGTTTACCATCCTGCTATCACACCCCTCTTTCAGAGTGCAGACACTGTACTTCCCATCTCCAGGACTCAAGTCCGGCCTGCCGGTTTCCCTGAATCCCTTCATAAATGTTACCTTGCTTACACTCCAACAAACGTATATATATATATATATATATATATATATATATATATATATATATATATATATATATATATATATATATATATATATATATATATATATATATATATATATATATATATATATATATATATATATATATATATATATATATATATATATATATATATATATATATATATATATATATAATAATATAATATATAATAATAATAATAATATAATATATATATATATATATATATATATATATATATATATATATATATATATATATATATATATATATATATATATATATATATATATATATATATATATATATATATATATATATATATATATATATATATATATATATATATATATATATATATTTAAATAAAATAATTCTATAAATACGACTGTAACTGAATTCCTCCTCCCTCTTCCCTCCTCTTCCCCTCCCTCCCCCTGGTAACCGAAAAAAATGAAAAACGATGTGATTAGGTCAATTTGTTCCTCTTAGAAGAAGGGGCGGCCCCCTCCCCGTGCGCCCGCCCGCGGGGGGCTTCTTTCTGACACACCCTTCCAGGAGTGAGCGAAGGGGGGAGCTGCTCCCCACTCCCCTTTCACCCAAGTGCTCTCCTTCCCTGGAACTGGAGCTATTCTTCTACCCTCTAAGCGAGACTCAAATATAACCCCCCTCACCCATGCGGACTTACCGCTCTCCCGTCAATGGACCCCCTCGTAAAATTTAAAAAAAAATGGGTCTCGGAATGATGCCGTGTGATCCTTGTGGGTTTAGAGCTCAGCTTGGATCATAACAATAATAATATTACCACTACTACTACTACTAATAATTATAATAATAGTACTTATAATACTACTATTAATAACAATGATAATATTACTACTGCTAAAAATACTTGGAAAATCCTAGAGGGACTAGTCCCAAATCTGCACACAAAAATCACTCCCTACGGAAGCAAAAGACTGGGCAGGAGATGCAACATTCCCCCAATGGAAAGCAGCGGTGCCACGAGTACACTGAGAGACAACACAATAAGTGTCAGGGGCCCAAGACTGTTCAACTGCCTCCCAGCATACATAAGGGGAATTACCAATACACCCCTGGCTGTCTTCAAGATCCCTGGCTGTCTTCAAGACCCCTGGCTGTCTTCAAGACCCCTGGTTGTCTTCAAGACCCCTGGCTGTCTTCAAGACCCCAGGTTGTCTTCAAGACCCGTGGCTGTCTTCAAGACTCCTGGTTGTCTTCAAGACCCCTGGTTGTCTTCAAGACCCCTGGCTGTCTTCAAGACTCCTGGTTGTCTTCAAGACCCCTGGCTGTCTTCAAGACCCCTGGCTGTCTTCAAGACTGTGCCAAAAGCCTTCTTACAGTCTAGGAAAATACAAGTTTACCCACCTCTCTCTCCTGCCTTACTTCTGTCACCTTGTCTTAAAACTCCAATAAGTTAGTAACAGGATTTCCCCTCTCTTAAAACGTGCTGGCTATCGTGTATAAGCTCATTCCTTTCTTGGTGCTGCACCAGTCTCCTCCTGATAATCTTCTCCATGACTTTGCATACTATACATGTCAATGACACTGGTCTGTAGTTTAATGCTTCGTGTCTGTCTCCTTTCTTAAAGACAGAGACTACATTTGCTGTCTTCCATACCTCAGGTAGTCGCCCTGTTTCGATAGACGTGTTGAAGATTGTTGTTAGTGGTACACATAGTTCCTCTGCTCCCTCTCTCAGGACCCATGGAGAGATGTTTTCTGGCCCCATCGCCTTTGAGGTATCTAGCTCGCTTAGTAGCTTCCATTGACTCTTCCTTAAGCTGAAGATATAGCTGCTTGTATTCGAGGGAATCTATAATAATAATAATAATTATAATAATAATAATAATAATAATAATAATAATAATAATAATAATGTAATATCTTTATTTACTACCATTACATGATACAACTTATACAGACCATAGCTGACACCAGTGACATACTACTATATAGAAAGTCCCTCGTTATATAGAGCATTTCCCGTAAATTAGGTCAAATTTGCCTCCAGGGTGCCACCCACACCAGTCCGCTAACACCCAGGTACCTATTTTACTGATGGGTGAACATGGACAACCATTGTAAGGAAACACGCCCAATGTTTCCACCCTTGCAGGGAATCGAACCTGGACCCTCAACGTGCGAAGCGAGAGCTCTTCCCACCAAGGGTTCTTTCTGGTCTTCCCATTGATGTGTGTATTCACCTCATTGTACTGACCTACATGTGGTTGCAGGGGTCGAGTCATAGCTTCTGGCCCAGCCTCTTCACTGGTTGCTACTAGGTCCTCTCTCTCCCTGATCCATGAGCTTTACCATACCTCTTTCTAAGTGTGTGTGTGTGTGTGTGTACTCACCTAATTGTTGATGAGGGGATCGATTCATAGCTCCTGGCCCCGTGTGTGTGTGTGTGTGTGTGTGTGTAACAATTTATGTAGCATCTCCCACACATCTCCCACACACCTCCCAGCATCCCTCATATCTCCCACATCTCCCACACATCTCCCAGCATCTCCCACATCTCCCACACATCATTGACAACAATACTCTCGTCTCAGTCATAGACATAATGATATTAATCTTAATTCTATCTGCGGTTCTGCCGACAGAATTTTTTAATACCAATTTCGTGGCTTAACGCTTTGGGAAATTTTCTGTGTAGTGGAGGAAGGAAGAAGAGGGAGAATAAAGGCAGGAGAAGGAAGAGGGGGTGAAGGAGGAAGGAGGAAGAGGCGCAGGGGGCGCTAACGGAGGGGTAGAGAAGGAATAAACACAGGAGACGGAAGAGGGGGTGAAGAAAGGAGGAGGAGGAGACGCAGGGGGCGCTAACTGAGGGGTAGAGAAGGAATAAATTCAGAAGGAGGAAGAGGGGGTGAAGGAAGGAGGAGGAGGAGACGCAGGGGGCGCTGACGGAAAGGTAGAGAAGGAATAAACATAGGAGAAGGAAGAGGGGGTGAAAGAAGGAGGAGGAGGAGACGCAGGAGGCGCTAACAGAGGGGTAGAGAAGGAATAAACACAGGAAAAGGAAGAGGGGGTGAAGAAAGGAGGAGGAGTAGACGCAGGGGGCGCTAACGGAGGGCTAGAGAAGGAATAAACACAGGAGAAGGAAGAAGGGGTGAAGAAAGGAGGAGGAGGAGACGCAGGGGGCGCTAACGGAGGGCTAGAGAAGGAATAAACACAGGAGAAGGAACAGGAAGTGATAGATAGAACAGATAACAAGGGAAGGTTGGATAAAGACCGAGAAGATGGCAAGCATGGACAACTAAGAATGAAAAGGGGGGAAGAAAAAACCCCAAGATTTAGAGAGTAAGGAATGAGAGGAGTAAAGATGTGTTAGAAGCAATAATGATGGACAGCCTGATGAATGAGAGACACACAACACTTCAAGGACTGTAGATAAACCAGACACGTGTACAACAACTGGTATCTTTACTGAGGAAACGTTTCGCCCACCAGTGGCTTCATCAGTCCTATACAAAGAAAACAAGTGCAGCTAGTGAGACATTTTATTGTGGGAACGTTTCGCACTCCGGGTAATTCTGCCAACATTAATGGAATACAAAGAAGAATGGTGAAGGTCAGAGGGAGTTTGAGGTAATCAGCCCTTCAGTCTGGAGTCCATGTGATCAATCTCTCAGTCTGGAGTCCATGTAATCAGTCCCTCAGTCTGGAGTCCATGTGATCAATCTCTCAGTCTGGAGTCCATGTAATCAGTCCCTCAGTCTGGAGTCCATGTGATCAGTCCCTCAGTCTGGAGTCCATGTGATCAGTCCCTCAGTCTGGAGTCCATGTAATCAGTCCCTCAGTCTGGAGTCCATGTAATCAGTCCCTCAGTCTGGAGTCCATGTAATCAGTCCCTCAGTCTGGAGTCCACGTAATCAGTCCCTCAGTCTTGAGTCCACGTAATCAGTCCCTCAGTCTGGAGTCCATGTGATCAGTCCCTCAGTCTGGAGTCCATGTAATCGGTCCCTCAGTCTGGAGTCCACGTAATCAGTCCCTCAGTCTTGAGTCCACGTAATCAGTCCCTCAGTCTGGAGTCCATGTGATCAGTCCCTCATCCTGGAGTCCATGTAATCAGTCCCTCAGTCTGGAGTCCATGTGATCAGTCCCTCAGTCTGGAGTCCATGTAATCAGTCCCTCAGTTTGTAGTCCATGTAATCAGTCCCTCAGTCTGGAGTCCATGTGATCAGTCCTCAGTTTGTAGTCCATGACAGTCCCTCAGTCTGGAGTCCATGTAATCAGTCCTCAGTCTGAGTCCACGAATCAGTCCTCAGTCTTGAGTCCACGTAATCAGTCCTCAGTCTGGAGTCCATGGATCAGTCCTCATCCTGGAGTCCATGTAATCAGTCCTAGTCTGGAGTCCATGTGATCAGTCCCCCAGTCTGGAGTCCATGTAATCAGTTTCCCAGTTTGTAGTCCATGTAATCAGTCCCAGTCTGGAGTCCATGTGATCAGTCCTCAGTTTGTAGTCCATGTAACCCGTCCTCAGTCTGGAGTCCATGTAATCACCTCAGTCTGAGTCCACGTAATCAGTCCTCAGTCTGGAGTCC
>WNWK01031900.1:0-22334 GCA_009830355.1 Cherax destructor
TATGGTTTGAGGTACTGAAACATGGTTGGTGGGTTCCGTGGACTTCAGGTTGAATCAAGACTTGGTGATGTTAGAGGACGGTAACATGTTTGGTTACTGTCAGATGAATTTGGTGTACTTTTTGTATATATTTCGCTATTGTATACGGCGATGGCAATGTTTTGACTTATCATGTGAAATGGAACTGTGTTAATAATGATAAGGACAGGTGGTACATGTGGTACCAAGTTCTGGGTGTGAGTGGGTATACGTGGAGTGCATGTAATCTGTATGTGTGAGTATAATATATATTGTGCCTGTGTGTGGAATACTATAGTAATTTGTGAGAAATGTACATTGTTTGGTGTACGACATTACTGTACCAGTGGATGTGGAGTGGTAATGGCATGGAGCTCTTATTATATTAGAGTGGACAGATATGTGGTATACGGGTCAGGCGACCAAGGTGATTTATGTTTTCTGTTTTCTATGTTGTACAGTCACCCTGATGTATTAGGGTCACACGTAGTTTGTTGGATAATGATTCTGGTTAAATGTAATAGGTGCATATAATTGTATGCACATAGTGGTTGGCGGGGATAGGGACTTTATTGTTCATTAATTGTTTTTCTGAAGATTGATTATCTGTATGTTTTGTATTGGTGTTTTTTTTGTAATTATTTGCATTAGTGATTGCGGTCACAGTTATTTATGGATATGTTTTTGTACTTCTGTTCAAAACCAATAAAATGTAAAAAAAAAAAATCATTGTAAACCCTCACTGTAATCTACCATATCTACCTACCTGTAATCTACCATATACTACCCCATTTACCCCATGTAATCTACCATATCTACCTACCTGTAATCTACCATATCTACCTACCTGTAATCTACCATATCTACCTACCTGTAATCTACCATATCTACCTACCTGTAATCTACCATATCTACCTACCTGTAATCTACCATATCTACCTACCTGTAATCTACCATATCTACACCTGTAATCTACCATATCTACCTACCTGTAATCTACCATATCTACCACCTGTAATCTACCATATCTACCTACCTGTAATCTACCAATCTACCTACCTGTAATCTACATATCTACCTACCTGTAATCTACCATATCTACCTACCTGTAATCTACCATATCTACCTACCTGTAATCTATATTATACCTGATACATACTACCTACCTGTAATCTACCATATCTACCTACCTGTAATCTACCATAATCTACATACCTACCTGTAATCTACCATATCTACCTACCTGTAATCTACCATACTGTTCACCTGTAATCTACCATACTACCTACCTGTAATCTACCATCTACCTACCATAATCTACCATATTACCTACCTGTAATCTACCATATCTACCTACCTGTAATCTACCATATCTACCTGACCTACCTACGTACTACCATATCTACCTACCTAATCTACCATATATACCTACCTGTAATCTACCATATCTACCTACCTGTAATCTACCATTCTACCTACCTGATCTACCATCTACCTAGTAATCTACCATATCTACCTACCTGTAATCTACCATATCTACCTACCTGTAATCTACCTTCAGTATGTAACTACTTTGTAAACTTGCAAGGAAATAAAAATCTGAATCTGACATACTGGCATGGGAATTTAGTAATACTGTGATGTCATCACTGTAATTAAGACAGTTATTGTAATTAAAGATCTATTATTGTAATTAAAACAGTTATTGTAATTAAAGACAGTTATTGTAATTAAAACATCTACCTCCTGTAATTACAATTATTGTAATTAAATACATTAATGTAATTAACGACAATTACCTCCTGTAATCTACAATACTACCGTAATCACCATATTACTACCTGTAATCTACATTTACTATGTAATTAAAACATTATGTTATTGTTCTCTGAGTATGTCTTGCTTGTTCTGCTAGTGTAATCAATCTACATATGCATGTTAGATTCATGTAAGTCATACTGTAATAAAGGTTATATTAAGATCAATTATTGTAATCAAAATTTGAGTTATTGTATTAACAGACATTATGTAATCTAAGCAGTATTATCCTAAACTTAATTAATTCAGTATGAATTAAAGACAGCTATTGTAATTAAAGCATAATAATAAAGACAGTATGATTATACTGGCTCTGAGTAATGTAACTTGCTTGTTCTTGTAATTAATACAGTTATTGTAATTAAAGACAGTTATAGGTAATTAAATCAGTTTTGTAATTAAAGACAGTTGATTTATAACTAGATTAAAACAGTTATTGTAATTAAAGATGATACTAATTAATCTTACTAGCTAATGGATTATAACAAGTAAACTATAAAACACAGAGAATGTATGTACTACTAATAGTAAATAGTGCACTATTAACTAATAAGAAGGATTAAAATATTGACTTAGACAACTTGTATAAAAATATTGCACACTGGTAAGACTTGATATTGCACTGGAGGTAATTTGCAACACTCACAAGTGTTAGTAAACAATATAAGTATGACGGATCTATCTAAGAAATGAAAGTGAAATGAATATACAGAGCTTAAAATTAAAAAAATGAAAATAAGGTGAAAGAATAATAAAAAATAATAAAAGTGAAAAGAATTACAACGATTTTTTAAGAGGTTTGTGAATATATATTAATGTAAGTCGGAGGCTCCTAAATAATGTGTGGCAGATAGTAATAATGGGATTTAACAAATCTGGAAATAATAAAATAGTAAAATTTGGTGTTTAAAATTACAAGTAAAGTAATAAATGTAAAGAGTATAGAGGGTAGTGGGGTGCACTTGAGTGACTACCTGGAACTCGTAGGATGCAACGTGTAATCCTCAACCCAGCTAAGTTTCAGTTCGCCTCGATGGAAGTTAAATTTGCAGGGTTTCAGATAACCAAATCCGAAGTGAAACCTCTACCGAGATACCTAAATGCCATCGCAACATTTCCCAGACCCTCCAACATTACGGATGTGCGGGCCTGGTTTGGGCTGGTTAACCAGGTATCACACTACGGCAGGACCACGGACATGATGGCACCATTCAACCCGCTCCTTAGCCCTAAGGTCAGCTTCAAATGGGACCCAGAACTGGAAGAGGCGTTCCATCGGTCGAAAGAGGCAATCATCAAGGAGATCGTGACAGGGGTCGAGATATTCGTCCCCAGTAGGCGGATGTGCCTCAACCCCGACTGGTCTCGAACAGGGGTGGGATATTGGTATTTGTAGATTACAGAGGTATATATAGGGTCAGAGACTGGGCCCCAAAGTTTCGATAGCTGAACAAGGTACAATGGTAATGAATTCACTAATTACAAGGTACTGAATCATGTATGTAAATTTACTTACGTCTGTACATGGTTGCAATCATGAACAAATTATAAAGCAATGAGCAATCTATTAGTCTACACCCAGCCACAACTGTAATGAGTTATTGGTGCAAATTTTAATTGTTGGGTCACACACACACACACACATATACACATACATATATATACACACACACATACATGAATATACATACACACATACACACACCAGATTAAAATCTAATCCCTCTTTGGTGGATGTAGACCAAACAAAGTGTAAACTTTGCCACTTGAATTAATGTCACACCCTGCGTCATTATGTACTGGAGTGCGATAAAATTAAAATTAATGAATTCAGAGACAACTCACTCAGAAATGTTCAAGATATGTCAAAGTATTTTATCCACAGTGGTATATTACAGACCATTCTGGAAAAATACCCTGACTTTGCTCCCTGTAAATAAAGCATTACCACGTGTGTGTGTGTGTATGTATATATGTGTGTGTATGTGTATGTGTATGTGTGTATGTATATACATGTATGTGTGTATGTGTGTGTGTAGTGTGTGTATGTGTGTGTATGTATGTGTATATGTATATGTTTGTGTGTGTGACCCAACAATTAAAATTTGCACCAATAACTCATTACAGTTGTGGCTGGGTGTAGACTAATAGATTGCTCATTGCTTTATAATTTGTTCATGATTGCAACCATGTACAGACGTATGTAAATTTACTTACTTACATGATTCATTACCTTGTAACTAGTGAAATCATTAACATTGTACCTTGTTCAGCTATCAAAACATTGGGGCCCAGTCTCTGGACCCTATGTATACCTCTGTAATCTGCAAATACCTTTGTAACTCTTCATGATTGTAACCAGATCCATCTGAGTTCATTACCTTTGTAACTTTCTCAGCTATCAAACTTTGAGGTCCAATCACTGAACCCATTATGTACCTCTGTAATCTTTTGACTACCGCCCACAGGATGGGTATGGGGTGCATAATAAAGATATCAAACTAACTATCTACCCCCTCTTTGAAAGCATAAATCTTAGCCAATTTATCAGTTCTATCATGCATCTGAAGACCAATGTGAGATGGAATCCACAGCATGTGCACTCTTACTCTACTATCCAGAATCCTACCATACCTGTGCCTGGCTTCTGACACGAGCATGCTACAAGTTATACTTGATGAGTTGAGAGCATTTATGGATGACAGAGAATCAGTTACAATTAGAGAGTCAACCTTAGATACATGGACGCATTTGAGTGCAAGGAGTATGGCAAAGAGATCTGTCTGAAGGGTAGAGGCCCAGTTATTGATGCGTGCTCCAATTTCTTTAAGAGAGCCATCACTCTGTATGTCAACGGCAGCAATACCAGCTGCACCAGTGGATTGGTGAACAGAACCATCAACGTAAATAATTTGTGAGAGAGTGTGCTGTTTGGCTAAATTATCAATACAGCTTAAGGCATCATGTTTGGCTTCAAGGCGAAGCTTTGGTTGTGATTTAAGAAGTAGTTTGGGGGGAAATGGAGGGATGGTACTTTGGAATGGGGTAATATTCCATGGAGCGGAGAAGTGCCGCTGTTGCCTTACTTGCCACAGATCATGTATCTAATTCATGCGGAGGTTGGTTCCAGTTTTTTCGATTCATCTGGAGGAATGTTCACCAGCGCTGAGGAAAGTTTGGAGGGCTTCTGTGCATGGGTTTGAATGGGCTTGCCTGAGCATATTAACCCCAATTAGGATATTTCTTTCAGTAACACGATCTCTGATGCTTAGAATATCAAGTTCTTTCTGCATATTTAAGTTTTTGGCAGTACGAGGGCATCCTAAAATGATCCTCATTGCTTCGTTCTGCAGTTTTTCCAGTCCTCCAAGCTTCCAGTCAGACACAAGAGCAAGTAGTGGCGCAGCATAATCAACCAATGATCTAATATAAGCAAGATACATAATTTTCACAATTTTAACATTAGCACCATACCTGGGATGAAACCCTGCCACAACTCTAAGTGCTCTCAGCCTTTCTTTGTATTGACGACAAAGTCTCGTTACAACACGTCCAAGTAGTAGGACTTCAAAGCCTAGATACCTGTATCTGTTTACATATTCTAGAAGAGACCCATCATGCAACTGGATCTGGCGAACTGTGCCTCTCTGTCGAGGAGGACGCCTATTGAGTATCTTTGTTTTATCAGTAGAGATTATCAACCCCAGGTCTTGACACGTGGCTAGTACATGGTTAAGGATGTTTTGGGTGTTGGAGAATCCGGTGGTGTGAAAAGCCACATGTCTATGGTGCATCAAACAAAATAAGCAGACTCTTGGATGTCACCACCGCCCGCCTCCGGCTGGGTTACAAGTATCTTTGGCAGGTTAAATCACAACCACCAGATGTAGACCAAACAAAATGTAAACTTTGTCAGTTGGATTATTGTCACACCCTGCGTCATTATGTACTGGAGTGCGACAAAATTAATGAATTCAGAGACAACTCACTCAGAAATGTTCAAGATATGTCCAAGTATTTTATCCACAGTGGTATATTACAGACCATTCTGGAAAAATACCCTGACTTTGCTCCCTGTAAATAAAGCATTGCTACGTGTGTGTGTGTGTGTGTGTGTGTGTGTGTGTGTGTGTGTGTGTGTGTGTGTGTGTGTGTGTGTGTGTGTGTGTGTGTGGCGTTTGATTGCCTTTTTGTCCTGTGCACATGTCGATTGAAGGCTGGGCCTGTTGTGTGTGCGTGTGTGTGTATGTATATATGTGTGTGTATGTGTGTGTGTGTATGTGTATATGTAAGTGTGTATGTGTGACCCAACAATAAAATTTGCACCAAGAACTCATTACAGTTGTGACTGGGTGTAGACTAGTGAAGTGTTCATTGCGTTATAATTTGTTCATGATTGTAACCATGTATAAACGTAAGTAAGTAAATTTACTTACATGTTTCATTACCTTTGTAACTTGTGAGTTCATTACCTTTGTAGCTTGTTAGTTCATTACCTTTGTAACTTGCTCAGCTATCATAACTTTGGGGTCCAGTCCCTGGACCCATTATGTACCTCTGTAATCTTTTGACTACCGCCCACAGGATGGGTATGGGGTGCATAATAAAGATATCAAACTAAATGAATCATTATATCATCAGCGAAACTGATCATATAATGATGGGGCTGGCTAGGCATAGCATTAAGTAAGGCATTAATTAGAATATTGAATAGATGGGACTGAGCACACCTCCCTGTGGGGCTCCTAATTCAAAGTCTTTAGTTATACTTCTATGCCCCTGGAACAACACAGAAGACTTTCTGTTGGACAGGTAGCCTTTAATCCAGCGGAGAAGCCATCCTCCAACATCCATTCTGGCAAGTTCACTAATGATTACATGTCTGTTGGCAACATCAAAAGCAGATTTAAGGTCAAGGAAGGTAGTGTATGAGCTGTTAGTGTACAGAGTAAGAAAGGTGGCTATGCAATGGTGCACACTCCTTCCATGCATGAAACCATGCAACCGGGGGGACAGAAAATGTTTGATTCTGTACATGAGACGATTAAGAATCATCCTCTCAAATGTTTTACATAAGCAGGTAGTAAGAGATATTGGGCAAAATGAATTTTGTTGATTGGGCTTAGGAATGGGAATGATGAGGCTGTTGGTCCAAGATTTAGGGAGCTCCCCAGTTACATAGCTCATGTTGTATAATTTGAGTAAAGGATTGCCTGGTACTCGACACATCAATCTTAGTATATTGTAGGTAATACCATCCTCACCAGGCGACGTGGAGTTGCCCTTAGTTAGTGCTGCATCAAGTTCAAAGTCAGTGAAAGGAATGTTACAGTCATCTTCCTTGCTGAGCATAAAACAAACAAGTCTCTCCCTAGCATCATATTTGTCATTTAATTTCGCCTGTGTGGTACTGGGAAGATTTTCATAGCTTGATGTAACAGCCCAAGCACTGACTAGCTCATTCGCCCTATGTAAGGGATGAGGGTGCGCAATCTGACCAGTTCTGTTACCCTTAATTCTGTTTATGTCCCTCCATGCTCGGCTAAGTGGGGTGTGAGCATTGAGACCATTGACAAATTTTTCCCAGTCAGTTTGCCGCAGCTCTGTCATACGCTCTCTGGCAGCAGCAAGGGCAGTTTGAAAGAGTCTCAGCATTCCAGGGGTACGATGTTTTCTATAGGCTAGGCCTATTCTGCGAGCAGTACGTTTCAGTGTTCGAAGTTTAAGATCATTGTAATAAGTATGGTTATTATAGGAGGTGTGATTGTTATGGAAGTTGGTTGGGTTAAGAGTTCCAGGAGGTTTTGAGGCGGCTCTAAATAGTTCTGAATACTGCTCACAAGGTCATTGTTAAAGGTCTCAACAGAGGAACACTCATAAGAATTATACCAATCAGTCACATGTGCAACAAAGTCCTCATGTTGATCAGGGGAAACATTAAAACGTTTCCGTTTGAATATTCCACCAGGAAGGATAGTATTACCTATATCTAGTGAGGTTAGCCTTGGGAAATGGTCTGATGATATATCTGATACAATGGTAGACTCACAGCTGGCAGAAGTAATGTTGAAGCCAAGACACAGATCAAGGATGCCTCCATAGATATGTGTGGGTTCAAGGTCACCTACAATTTGTACATTATAATGACTATTTAACAGTGACAACAGTTGGTTACCATTACGATTACCAAACTGTGAGCTTCCAATGCTTTTGTGTCTTGCATTATAATCTCCAATGATAAGAGTAGGCTCAGACTGAGCACAAGTTGGGAGCTCCAATTAATTGAACTTATCAGCAAGAGCATACAAATTAAATATGTTGAGAGCAGAGTTCCCAATATAAATCCTAACACCATGGTATTGCAGTCCCTCTGTTTTCTTATGTGTGAGAAGTTGATGGGGAAGTGATTTTTTAATATATAGAACACAAGAGTTAGTAGATTTGAGGTTATATGCAACAAATGATGGCAATTTGGGGGGCTGGGATTTTTCAGGGACTCTGCACTCTTGTAGACACACAATATCAATGGGTTCGGTGGTTACTTTATGATGAAGGTCAGGAAGTCTTTTTCTAAGTGATGCAATATTCCAGCTAAAAATGTTAAGTTTATACGAGGACTGATCCATTATAGAAGTCCTGGAATCTGGCTTAGTTTCTCAGCATAATGAAAAAAAAATTCATATAAAGAGCAGACATTATCAATGTCAGCAGTGTTACTCTGGTCCATGAGTTTTTTAAGTGCACTACCAGTTGTGAGGCCTCGTGGGAGTCTTTGTTTACACAGAGCACGACGCTGTTCATGTGTGAATGTATGATAGGTGGCACTACCACTCCCATTCCCTCCTCCACTAGCATTACACGCATCACTATACCTGGAGAGAATTCCAGGGGTCAACGCCCCGCGGCCCGGTCTGTGACCAGGCCTCTTGTTGGACCAGAGCCTGATCAACCAGGTTAGTTTGATATCTTTATTATGCACCCCATACCCATCCTGTGGGCGGTAGTCAAAAGATTACAGAGGTACATAATGGGTCCAGGGACTGGACCTCAAAGTTTGATAGCTGAGCAAGTTACAAAGGTAATGAACTCAGATGGTCACAATCATGACAAGTTACAAAGGTATTTGCAGATTACAGAGGTATATATAGGGTCCAGAGACTGGGCCCCAAAGTTTTGATAGCTGAACAAGGTACAATGGTAATTAATTCACTAGTTACAAGGTAATGAATCATGTAAGTAAATTTACTTACGTCTGTACATGGTTGCACTCATGAACAAATTATAAAGCAATGAGCAATCTATTAGTCTACACCCAGCCACAACTGTAATGAGTTATTGGTGCAAATTTTAATTGTTGGGTCACACACACACACATATACATATACACATACACACGCATACATGTATATACATACACACATACACATACACACATGTACATACACACACACACACACACACGTGTCAATGCTTTATTTAAAGGGAGCAAAGTCAGGGTATTTTTCCAGAATGGTCTG
Organism: Cherax destructor; assembly: GCA_009830355.1. NCBI lineage: Eukaryota > Metazoa > Arthropoda > Malacostraca > Decapoda > Parastacidae > Cherax > Cherax destructor. Next base: position 9,354 of record WNWK01031900.1, read on the forward strand.
TAATATACCACTGTGGATAAAATACTTTGACATATCTTGAACATTTCTGAATGAGTAGTCTCTGAATTCATTAATTTTATCGCACTCCAGTACATAATGACGCAGGGTGTGACAATAATCCAACTGGCAAAGTTTACATCTTGTTTGGTCTACATCTGGTGGTGGTGATTTAACCTGCCAAAGATACTTGTAACCCAGCCGGAGGCGGGCGGTAGTGACATCCAAGAGTCTGCTTATTTTGTTGGATGCACCATAGACATGTGGCTCCTCCTGCATGATAGAATGATGATAGATGGACTGACTGGTGTCAAACTCCCTGAGTCTTAAGTCAATAAAAGGTAAAGTTGGAGACATTAAAGCTTGCTAGTGTCTAACATCTGAGCACAACTTCATTAGCGTCTGGTGCTCAGGCTGTTACTGTGTCGTGTCAGTATCATATATACACTTGTGTAGTGTATCTTTCCTCTTATACAGCTGGTCCTTTGCGTGTGACGTCACGGTACCCGCTGACGTCAGAGTCTCAGCGCATGTGCACAGCCTGATATAGGCGCACTCCGCTCACTAACGTTAGACCCAAGAGCGAGACAGACGGTGTGGCTGGACTCTCCTTCACTTACTGTAAATATACCGTAACCATCCAACAAGGAGTATCTTTGACCTCCTATATATCTCTCTCAAGACCCACGCGACAAGTGGTGAACAGCGGTGTGCCGTAATTTTTATCGATTACGATGTTATAGAGAGATAGACTACGACAACCAAGCAAACAGCCTCCAGACCGACCACGTTACCAGCTACTACATACAAGAAGTCTACATATCTACAGTATCTCCTGGTCAGATAAGTGCCTTATTTGTTAATTTTGCTAAAACCTACGGGGGGTTGTGTGGAAACTTTTTAGTCACTAAAGGTTCCACAGGGTAAGGGAGCCGTCAAAAGCCTTGCATACCGTGGATCGGCCCTCGGAGTTTATAAGCCCACACACCCAACAAAACATACGCACACTCCAGCTTTTGAAGGTGACTATTGTGTATATATTTAATTGATAGATTTATCCACCTAGGAACACCTAGGCAAGTTTGTACAGATAGAAACTAATAGTAGGATTATTAAGGCAACGTTAGGTATTAATACTGTAGCTCTAGCACCCTAATATAGGTAGTTATAGGCCTGAATAGGCAAGCATTAGGTTATGTTAGCTAGAGACAACTGGCAGCCCACACTTGAATCTAGGCAGTGTGGTAGTCAGGAATTATGACCTACGGCCTTCCCAGACCAGACTCCACAAGGACAAGACGTGCTGAGATAAGGCAGCACCCCCCACGTGACCCAACATCTGTCCTGGGGCCCTGGAGGAGATCCCGAAGTACCGTGGAAATCTGCCTCCATCCAGACCCATTTACAGTAAGACTAGGCTTTCTTTCTCTCAGTATCTGGCCAGTTTTCTGGGGAAACGTTAGTGAAGTTATCTGTGGGTCTTAAGCAGACGGAAACCTTTGTGTTGGTATGTACCAGCGTCGTCTCTTAAGTTCAGTCTGGAAGCTAGTGTTACTTACTGCATATATTACTCAAGGGACATCCTAGTAACCAGGGAACTCTGAGGTGCAGACAGGACACTAATTACCCCATCTTTTGCAGACAAAGTTTCTCCACTGCACATGGTGTTAGGAGGGGTTATATATAAGGAAGACCAGGACATATACCCACCCTTTTCTTTCAAGTAAGTAATCTCCCTTCCAGTATTGTGTAGGCAGCGTGGGATTCCCCTTACTGCAATTAGATAGAAATTTGTACCATAGCCACTTGTAAGTCTGAGAGAAGTGTCTCAGAGTGTCGGTGTCAACAGTGCTTGCCCAGAGTGCAACTTACAAGGAGGCAGTCCAAACAAGTTTCTATAGGTTGACCCGGGTTTTGCAAATTCTGTACGAGTAAGCCAGTGAGGGGAGAGTCCCATTCAAGCCAGTAAAGCCACCACCAGTTACGTCAGCCTAGGCTTAAGCCAGCTTCTACCTTGCTGTGCTAATTTGTCACAAGATTCCAAGCTAGTCAATCTGTGTGAAAATATTCTACTAAGCCAGCAAGCCACTCTGCTGTCTGAGAAGTAAGCCACGTGAGTCCACGCATTTATACCACCTTTGTACTCCAGTGTATTGCTGTTCTGAGTACAATACCACCCCGTGGTATTCCTGGGTTATTCAAGCCACCCTGGGTTAAGTTCATGTAAACGGCGTAAGCCACAGGCGCACGCGGGAAGCAGTGTGGGCTAACCCTACCAGCCACCACCCCCCCACCACCCACGCTAAGGCAGGCAGACGCCCCGACCACGTGCATCCACCACCACCCTCCACCACCATTCTTCAGTCATCGATCTCCACCCTAGAGACATTTATTGTGTTGTTGTTTTATTTTTCAGATAATCTATAGACAATTTCGTGTGTTGAGACAATTTCTGCGAGTTACATAAATTTTGAGTTATCCTAGGAAGTGTTCTGTGTTAAATTAATTATTTGCATTAATTTTTTATTTCACTAGTATTGTCTCTTGTTAATTATTGCGTTATTATTTCTGTGAATTTCGTTGTGTTACTAAGTATGCAGTAAGTACAGTTTTGTTAAAGTTATCTTGTGTTCCAATATTCCACCAAGTAGTAATTTTTTAAAAGATTTTAAATTTTTTCCCCAGTATAACCCATGTTAGCCGAGTTTATCTTTCCTGTTAAAACTTCTTCCCTGTAAATATTTATTCTTCCTCAGAAGCCGAAGACTACATGAATACACATCGATTGATCGATCAAATTTGCAAATTGTAATTTATATAATCAATTATATCTAGATCCATTAAATTTCTCTTATGTACCATTAACGTAAGAAGTGCGAGAGTAAGACTAATCTTGATCAGTTCAAAGTTATAATGTGTTTGCTATTGTATAGATTCACCCAGAACCACCTGTCTGTTCAGCCTATAGAGTTGTATAGTATGCCGAGACGTCATACGATAACATGGCCGAGCTGTCGTGTCAGTATCATATATACACTTGTGTCTACCTGGAGTCTACCTGGAGAGAATTCCAGGGGTCAACGCCCCCGCGGCCCGGTCTGTGACCAGGCCTCTTGTTGGACCAGAGCCTGATCAACCAGGCTGTTACTGCTGGCCGCACGCAGTCCAACGTACGAACCACAGCCCGGCTGATCAGGTACCGACTTGAGGTGCCTGTCCAGTGCCTGCTTGAAGACAGCCAGGGGCTTGTTGGTAATCCCCCTGATGTATGCTGGGAGGCAGTTGAACAATCTTGGGCCCCTCACACTTATTGTGTTGTCCCTCAACGTGCTAGTGGCACCCCTGCTCTTCATTGGGGGAATGTTACATCGCCTGCCGAGTCTTTTGCTTTCGTACGGAGTGATTTTTGTGTGCAAGTTTGGTACTAAGCCCTCGAGAATTTTCCATGTGTATATAATAATGTATCTCTCCCACCTGCGTTCTAGAGAGTACAGGTTTAGGAACTTCAAGCGTTCCCAGTAGTTGAGGTGGTTTATCGCACTTATGCGTGCGGTGAAGGTTCTCTGCACATTTTCAAGGTCAGCAATTTCACCCGCCTTGAAAGGTGCAGTTAGTGTGCAGCAATATTCCAGCCTAGATAGAACAAGCGATCTGTAAAGTGTCAACATGGGCTTGGCATCCCTGGTTTTGAAGGTTCTCATTATCCATCCTGTCATTTTTCGAGCAGATGCAATTGCTACATTGTTATGGTCCTTGAAGGTGAGATCCTCTGACATGATCACTCCCAGGTCTTTGACATTAGTTTTTCGCTCTATTGTGTGGTTGGAATTAGTTTTGTACTCCGATGAGATTTTAATTTCTTCACGTTTTCCGTATCTGAGTAATTGAAATTTCTCATCATTGAACTTCATATTGTTTTCTGCAGCCCATTTAAAGATTTGGTTTATGTCTGCTTGGAGTCTTGCAGTGTCTTCAACGGTGGACACTGTCATACAGATTCGGGTGTCATCTGCAAAGGAAGACACAGCACTGTGGCTTATATCCCTGTCAATGTCTGATATGAGGATGAGGAATAGGATGGGAGCAAGTACTGTGCCTTGTGGAACAGAGCTTTTCACAGTAGCTGCCTCAGACTTTACTCTGTTGACTACTACTCTTTGTGTTCTACGTGTTAGGAAATTATAAATCCATCTACCAACTTTTCCTGTTATTCCTTTATCACGCATTTTGTGTGCTATTACACCATGGTCACACTTGTCAAAGGCTTTTGCAAAATCTGTGTATATAACATCTGCATTCTGTTTATCTTCTAGAGCATCCAGGACCTTGTCGTAGTGGTCCAGTAGTTGGGACAGACAGGAGCGGCCTGCTCTAAACCCATGCTGTCCTGGGTTGTGCAATTGATGGGTATCAAGATGGGTGGCGATCTTGCTTCTTAGAACCCTTTCAAAGATTTTTATGATATGGGACGTTAGCGCAATTGGTCTGTAGTTCTTTGCTATTGCTTTACTGCCCCCTTTGTGGAGCGGGGCTATGTCTGTTGTTTTTAGTAGCTGCGGGACGATCCCAGTGTCCATGCTCCCTCTCCATAGGATGTTAAAAGCATGTGATAGGGGCTTCTTGCAGTTCTTGATGAACACGGAGTTCCATGAGTCTGGGCCTGGAGCTGAGTGCATGGGCATGTCATTTATTGCCTTTTCAAAGTCATTTGGCGTAGTGATGATGTCAGAAAGGCATGCGTCTGTCAAGTTCTGTGGCACTCTCATGAAAAATCATTTAGGTTTTCGATTTTCAGTCTGGTTAGTGGCTCGCTAAAGACTGAGTCATACTGGGATTTAAGTAACTCGCTCATTTCCTTGCTGTCATCTGTGTAGGACCCATCCGGTTTAAGTAGGGGCCCAATACTGGTTGTTGTTCTCGACTTTGATTTTGCATAGGAAAAGAAATACTTAGGGTTTCTTTCAATTTCATTTATGGCTCTTAGTTCTTCCCGTGTCTCTTGATTCCTATAAGATTCCTTTAGTTTTAATTCGATGTTTGCTATTTCTCTGACTAGTGTCTCCCTACGTATTTCAGAGATATTGGCCTCCTGTAGCCGCTCCGTTATTCTGTGCCTTCGCCTGTATAGGGAGCGCCTCTCTCTTCTAGTTTGCATCTTCTCCTCCTTTTCCTTAAGGGAATTTGCCTTGAGCAAACCTCAAGTACCACAGAGTTAATTTGTTCAAGACATAGGTTGGGATCCGTGATGCTTAGGCAATCTTCCCAGTTTATATCATTTAGGACTTGGTTTACTTGGTCCCACCTTATGTTTTTGTTATTGAAGTTGAATTTGGAGAAAGCTCCCTCACGGCTGATCACATTTTGTTGATCTGGAGCTCCCAGCATGCATGTCTGGACCTCTATTATGTTGTGATCTGAGTATATTGTTTTTGATATGATGACATTTCGTATCAGATCATCATTGTTGGTGAAGATGAGGACCAGCGTATTCTCTAATCTTGTGGGCTCTACTATTTGCTGGTTTAAGGTGAACTTGGTGCAGAGATTTAAAAGTTCATGCATGTGTGAATTTTCATCTGAACTGCCTCCTGGTGTTATCTCTGCTACCACATTGTTTGCAATGTTCCTCCATTTTAGGTGCCTGAGGTTGAAATCCCCCAGTAGCAAGATGTTGGGGGCAGGAGCTGGAAGATTTTCCAGACAGTGGTCAATTTTCAGAAGCTGTTCTTGGAATTGTTGGGACGTTGCATCCGGGGGCTTGTAGACAACCACGATGACCAGGTTTTGATTCTCGACCTTTATTGCTAATACTTCAACTACATCATTTGAGGCATTTAGTAGTTCTGAACATATAAGTGACTCTGTGATATACAGGCCAACCCCCCCTTTTTGCCTATTCACTCTGTCACACCTGTATAGGTTGTAGCCCGGGATCCATATTTCATTGTCCAAGTGATCTCTTATGTGGGTCTCTGTGAAAGCCGCAAACATGGCATTTGACTCTGTAAGCAGTCCACTAATGTAAGGTACCTTGTTGTTTGTTGCTGGCTTTAGACCTTGTATATTAGCAAAGATGAATGTAGTTGGATTGGTGGTATTGGTGGTATGGGGGGGGGTCTTTTTTTCCTGGCTCTAATAACTGTTGTAATGGAGTGGAGGCCACTGACTGTGATTCCACTCCAGAAATGATTGCAGTTGGTGTACAATTTCTGTCATTTCCTGCCAGCTTTTTTTCCTTCCTGGCACTAAAAAACCTCTCTCTCCGGAGTGGCTGTGGCTACCCTGATTTTGCCATGGTCTGGATGTTCTGTGTCGCCTCGTACCCTTTAGGTGGTATGCCTGGCAATATAAGTTATAGCACTGTCTTTCCTGAATTGATGTGTGGCACATTTCAGGGTGGAAAAACTTACAGGACGGGAGGTTGCATTTGCCTGTTTTCATATGGGAACGGCATTTTCTGGGGTGATCATAATTACATGTCCCATCTGATTTCCCAGACTTTCCATGCCTGCAGATACCAAGTGCATAATATTCACATAGGCCTGGTTTCCGTTTGCCCTGGTTTTTAGTGACTGTGTTCCCCATTGGTGGGTGTGTTCCTGTCTCATGTCTGTCTTCGTTACTATTGCTAACAATGGAGCCTTCAACTGTTTCCGGTAATTTATCTTCATTATTTCCCTGGGCATCCCCTTGTTTACTATCTACCGTGGTATTGCTAGTTTGTACCACTGTTTTGTGTGTGTCCTTGTCTACACCTGTTTCCCCATCATTTATTTCACTAGAGCTACTGTCCCTCTTCAGGTCACCATCATTTATTTCCCCATTCTTAAATATATTGGGTATCATTTCAACATCTGTACCAGGGGCGGTAGCATCATCTGGCCCTGATTTTTACTGACCCAACTGTTATAGAAAGCTGTCATGTTTTTTATGAAGTCCGATTTGGTCTTGTCATCTTTTAATATCGATGTGGTTTTATTCCACAGTTCGGTCTCATTTGGACATACCCAAAAACACTTCCCTTGTTTAATATCTCGAGTGGTAGAGTCTTGAATGTCTACACAAGGGGCGTGGCAGCATTTACCACAAAAGATGCATGTAATCCATGCAGAGGAACGTTTGCTTGTTTGGTTGCATATTACACAGGGTTTCATGATTGATTTTGTTGGTTGCTTTACTGTATATTCTACTAATAGGTTCCCTGAAGTGGTGATCCGTCTATTTGTATCGTATCTATTTTATTTGCATGTGTAAGTGTTGGACAATCTTACCTCGTAGAAGTTATTCTTACTGTTATTGTTTGAGTGTTTGATAAGGTCCCCTAAAACTCCGTCCGCTTATTGAATCCGGACTCGGATACCAGTTTTGAATCCAGTCAATGGTTCCTTGGATCTGACGAGATCCAGTGTCACTTATTTAATGAATCCTGTAGGGGTTGTCTGGGTTACCGAGACAGATCACTGGAAGATGATTAAACAGAGTAATAATAATAATCGGTATGGTACAAAAGTATAACTTGCGTGTTGGAGATAAAAACCGGTCCTTCTGGCAGCTCCTACTGTACGGCGGCCGTACCTCTGGCACCCTGGTTTACCTCTGGCACCCTGTTTACTTCTTGCACCCTGGTAAAACCTCGCCCGCTTTAACACCTGGGTATCCGTGCACTTATGGTTCACTCTACTGGGTTTAGATTTGTTTTTGTTTTTACCTACACCACAACACTGCTGGTTTTTCTTATGATGACTGGAAGATATACGGACTAATGTTAGTGAAATCGTTCACTGACAACTCACAACTCGACACTGTTTATCGTATTTTTCAGCTGGACAAATTACGTATTTCCTCAGGATTGTGCCCCTTTTCGTATTTCATAAATTTTTATATCAATGTAATCACTAGATTTTGGTCAGGTATACTAACAGTTTAAAATTATCAATACACGGACTTGCGTGGTAAGGACCCGGTGGCCGCTGGCAACTGATTTCAAACACGAAACTCGTTAGGCCTACACTTCCGCCTTTGTTTTCACTTAACATCTATTAACTTTGTATACTATGGCACCACTGATATATTCACTATACAGATCTATCTTCACCCTATTTTCAGGAGACTTTCCTTCCTCTGACAAATAAACGTTCTGTTTTGATTATTTCACACGGCACTAAGTTCCCCTCTGGCTTTATGGCACTATGTTCTGGCACACTAATTCCCTTGTTTTTGTCTCTGTATAACTGTTTTCTGCCTGGTTTGTTGCGAGCACTGGAGGGATGTACCTTATACGATCACTGGCACAGTTTTAGGTTCTAGCACGTAGAGGAGACCGCGAAAAACACGAAAAAACACGGAACAAGACGGACGCGTGTATAGGCGTGTATAGGCGTGTATAATGTGTAGTGTATCTTTCCTCTTATACAGCTGGTCCCTTTGCGTGTGACGTCACGGTACCCGCTGACGTCAGAGGCTCAGCGCATGTGCACAGTCTGATATAGGCGCACTCCGCTCACTAACGTTAGACCCAAGAGCGAGACAGACGGTGTGGCTGGACTCTCCTTCACTTACTGTAAATATACCGTAACCATCCAACAAGGAGTATCTTTGACCTCCTATATATCTCTCTCAAGACCCACGCGACAACTGCTGGCCGCACGCAGTCCAATGTACGAACCACAGCCCGGCTGATCAGGTACCGACTTGAGGTGCCTGTCCAGTGCCTGCTTGAAGACAGCCAGAGGCTTGTTGGTAATCCCCCTGATGTATGCTGGGAGGCAGTTGAACAATCTTGGGCCCCTGACACTTATTGTGTTGTCCCTCAACATGCTAGTGGCACCCCTGCTCTTCATTATGGGATGTTACATCGAATGCCGAGTCTTTTCCTTTCGTAGGGAGTGATTTTTGTGTGCAAGTTTGGTACTAAGCACCCGAGAATCTTCCATGTGTATATAATAATGTATCTCTCCCGCCTGCGTTCTAGAGAGTACAGGTTTAGGAACTTCAAGCGTTCCCAGTAGTTGAGGTGGTTTATCACACTTATGCTTGCGGTAAAGGTTCTCTGCACATTTTCAAGGTCAGCAATTTCACCCACCTTGAAAGGTGCAGTTAGTGTGCAGCAATATTCCAGCCTAGATAGAACAAGCGATCTGTAAAGTGTCAACATGGGCTTGGCATCCCTGGTTTTGAAGGTTCTCATTATCCATCCTGTCATTTTTTCGAGCAGATGCAATTGCTACATTGTTATGGTCCTTGAAGGTGAGATCCTCTGACATGATCACTCCCAGATCTTTGACATTAGTTTTTCGCTCTATTGTGTGGTTGGAATTAGTTTTGTACTCCGATGAGATTTTAATTTCTTCACGTTTTCCGTGTCTGAGTAATTGAAATTTCTCATCATTGAACTTCATATTGTTTTCTGCAGCCCATTTAAAGATTTGGTTTATGTCTGCTTGGAGTTTTGCAGTGTCTTCAACGGTGGACACTGTCATACAGATTCGGGTGTCATCTGCAAAGGAAGACACAGCACTGTGGCTTATATCCCTGTCAATGTCTGATATGAGGATGAGGAATAGGATAGGAGCAAGTACTGTGCCTTGTGGAACAGAGCTTTTCACAGTAGCTGCCTCAGACTATACTCTGTTGACTACTACTCTTTGTGTTCTACATGTTAGGAAATTATAGATCCATCTACCAACTTTTCCTGTTATTCCTTTATCACGCATTTTGTGTGCTATTACACCATGGTCACACTTGTCAAAAACTTTTGCAAAATCTGTGTATATAACATCTGCATTCTGTTTATCTTCTAGAGCATCCAGGACCTTGTCGTAGTGGTCCAGTAGTTGGGACAGACAGGAGCGGCCTGCTCTAAACCCATGCTGTCCTGGGTTGTGCAATTGATGGGTATCAAGATGGGTGGCGATCTTGCTTCTTAGAACCCTTTCAAAGATTTTTATGATATGGGACGTTAGCGCAATTGGTCTGTAGTTCTTTGCTATTGCTTTACTGCCCCCTTTGTGGAGCGGGGCTATGTCTGTTGTTTTTAGTAGCTGCGGGACGATCCCAGTGTCCACGCTCCCTCTCCATAGGATGTTAAAAGCATGTGATAGGGGCTTCCTGCAGTTCTTGATGAACACGGAGTTCCATGAGTCTGGGCCTGGAGCGGAGTGCATGGGCATGTCATTTATTGCCTTTTTGAAGTCATTTGCGTCGTGATGATGTCAGAAAGGCATGCGTCTGTCAAGTTCTGTGGCACTCTCATGAAAAAATCATTTAGGTTTTCGATTTTCAGTCTGGTTAGTGGCTCGCTAAAGACTGAGTCATACTGGGATTTAAGTAACTCACTCATTTCCTTGCTGTCATCTGTGTAGGACCCATCCGGTTTAAGTAGGGGCCCAATACTGGTTGTTGTTCTCGACTTTGTTTTTGCATAGGAAAAGAAATACTTAAGGTTTCTTTCAATTTCATTTATGGCTCTTAGTTCTTCCCGTGTCTCTTGATTCCTATAAGATTCCTTTAGTTTTAATTCGATGTTTGCTATTTCTCTGACTAGTGTCTCCCTACGTATTTCCGAGATATTGGCCTCCTGTAGCCTCTCCGTTATTCTGTGCCTTCGCCTGTATAGGGAGCGACTCTCTCTTTCTAATTTGCATCTTCTCCTCCTTTTCCTTAAGGGAATTTGCCTTGAGCAAACCTCAAGTACCACAGAGTTAATTTGTTCTAGACATAGGTTGGGATCCGTGATGCTTAGGCAATCTTCCCAGTTTATATCATTTAGGACTTGGTTTACTTGGTCCCACCTTATGTTTTTGTTATTGAAGTTGAATTTGGAGAAAGCTCCCTCACGGCTGATCACATTTTGTTGATCTGGGGCTCCCCACATGCATGTCTGGACCTCTATTACCTGGAGTCTACCTGGAGAGAATTCCAGGGGTCAACGCCCCCGCGGCCCGGTCTGTGACCAGGTTTCTTGTTGGATCAGAGCCTGATCAACCAGGCTGTTACTGCTGGCCGCACGCAGTCCAACGTACGATGATATGATGACATTTCGTATCAGATCATCATTGTTGGTGAAGATGAGGTCCAGCGTATTCTCTAATCTTGTGGGCTCTACTATTTGCTGGTTTAAGGTGAACTTGGTGCAGAGATTTAAAAGTTCATGCATGTGTGAATTTTCATCTGAGCTACCTCCTGGTGTTATCTCTGCTACCACATTGTTTGCAATGTTCCTCCATTTTAGGTGCCTAAGGTTGAAATACCCCAATAGCAAGATGTTGGGGGCAGGAGCTGGAAGATTTTCCAGACAGTGGTCAATTTTCAGAAGCTGTTCCTGGAATTGTTGGAACGTTGCATCCGGGGGCTTGTAGACAACCACAATGACCAGGTTTTGATTCTCGACCTTTATTGCTAATACTTCAACTACATCATTTGAGGCATTTAGTAGTTCTGAACATATAAGTGACTCTGTGATATACAGGCCAACCCCCCCTTTTTGCCTGTTCACTCTGTCACACCTGTATAGGTTGTAGCCCGGGATCCATATTTCATTGTCCAAGTGATCTCTTATGTGGGTCTCTGTGAAAGCCGCAAACATAGAATTTGACTCTGTAAGCAGTCCACGAATGTAAGGTACCTTGTTGTTTGTTGCTGGCTTTAGACCCTGTATATTAGCAAAGATGAATGTAGTTGGATTGGTGGTATTGGTGGTATGTGGGGGGGTCTTTTTTTCCTGGCTCTAATATCTGTTGTAATGGAGTGGAGGCCACTGACTCTGATTCCACTCCAGAAATGATTGCAGTTGGTGTACAATTTCTGTCATTTCCTGTCAGCTTTTTTTCCTTCCTGGCACTAAAAAACCTCTCTCTCCGGAGTGGCTGTGGCTACCCTGATTTTGCCATGGTCTGGATGTTCTGTGTCGCCTCGTACCCTTTAGGTGGTATGCCTGGCAATATAAGTTATAGCACTGTCTTTCCTGAATTGATGTGTGGCACATTTCAGGGTGGAAAAACTTACAGGACGGGAGGTTGCATTTGCCTGTTTTCATATGGGAATGGCATTTTCTGGGGTGATCATAATTGCATGTCCCATCTGATTTCCCAGATTTTCCATGCCTGCTGATACCAAGTGCATAATATTCACATAGGCCTGGTTTCCGTTTGCCCTGGTTTTTTGTGACTCCTGAAGTCTTACAATTGATACATCGTTTAGCAACAGTCTGTTGCTGTTTGATCAAATCATAACACGGTTCAGAAGAATGAGCATTGGCACACACTGCACACCAGTGTGACTTAACTGGGCATTTCCTGGCAATGTGGCCCCAACGTTGACACTTATAACATCGACGTTGAGGAGGTCTGTACAATGCAATGTTATAGCGCCTGTTGAGGGCAGCACGGGAGTGAATATAGTGTGGCAAAGTCCCTGGCCAGTCCACTCAGCTAATATCAGATCGTTGGGAAGTCGACGAGGGCTTGCAACTTGCTCTGACACCAGATATTTAGGATTCAAGTGCTTGTTGACGTTGTATATGACAATGAGCACTTTAGGTGCCCTAGGTGGGGCAGCTCGGAGTTTGATGTTGGTATATTCTTTAGCGAGAAGTTTGTCTATAAATGTTGACTCATTAGGCACAAATACATAGTTTTCCTCATCATGGAGAAACTTGATCGTTTTCTCTGGGTTGTCTACACTAGCTTTGTAAAACCAATTACACTTACTCTCTTGATCAGTGTTGTTAGGGAAATCTAACCTGACAGCTTTGGGAGGGTGTGCGCCCCCTGTATTGCTTTCAGCAAGCTTTCTCTGGAAGCCTCGTTCCTTTTCCTAGAGTGTTTACTGAGGTATATTTCAAATCTGCCTTCATCAGGATTTACGTCATCAAGGCCATCAACTATACTCATAGCTGACACAGCAGTTTCACACTGGCGATGGGTTAAAGGATACCGGTTTATAGGAGGGTCAAGGGACATTCACCTCACTAGACAAAGGCAATAT
>WNWK01031901.1:0-22334 GCA_009830355.1 Cherax destructor
CCCTTTATTTGGACCCCAGAATGTCAAGATGCCTTTACGAAAGCAAAGAGATTACTTTGTACTGCACCCATTCTGTTGTCTCCAGACTTTTCAAAACCATTTTCCTTGCAGATTGACACTTGTGAGTCTGGGGTGGGGGCAGTGCTTCTGCAATCTGGGGATGATGGGTTGCAGCCTGTGGCATATTTTTCGGCCAAATACCAACCACACCAGAGGGCCTACTCTACTATAGAGAAGGAGGGCCTGGCTCTACTTCTGGCATTAGAGCATTTTGATGTCTACGTGGGCCAATCCTCTCAGGTGGTCACCATCTACAGCGAACACAACCCTCTGGTGTACCTTCAACGAATGAAGAATCAAAATACCAGACTCATGCGTTGGAGTATTAGGTTGCAACCCTACAATATAAAAATTATACACATTGCTGGAAAAAATAATACGCTAGCTGATGTCTTGTCCAGAAGTCATTGCATTTAGTTAGGATGTGTTAGGGACTTTGGGTGGAACCAGCCCTTTTTTTTCCCCAAGTGGGTTTTTTTTTTTAGTGGGGGGGTGCCCTGCTACCGACCGCAGGCACCTTGGACCTACGCTAGCCCTACCGTCTGCTGTCTCACTCTTAAGTTTAAAGCTGGACTTTATGTCTCGAGAAAAGTTTAGCTTAAAATAATGAGCGGGATGGTTGAGGGGAAAGGCAATCCCATTATTTTAATGTGCCATGGCGGCACTCTACCCATTTGGGGTGGAAGCCTAGTCCTGAGCCCTCTTGGGGTGGGGGTGTTGCATGCAAAGAGTATGTAACCTTTATTCGGAGCATGTTAAACACACCCACATAGGCTCCCCTCCAACCAGCAAACCATCGTTAAGGGTTTGGCGATGGGGCCCCATCATCAAATCAACGACTCGGTTCAGCCAATTAAAATGCGAGTTTAACAATGACAAGGTGACGTGGATACCACTGCGGTTTGTCATTGGAATTCCTGCATAGAGCTGGTTGTGGAAAGTTGTCTGTCTTTTGGCTGCTGCTTAGCCTAGACAACTGTGGCGTGCACTAAACACTACTCCTTTGTATATAGTGTACATGTGTGTAAAAAGCCCTTTGTTATTTACTTGGTGAAGGAAAAGACAAAAGTCTTATATATATTCATAACTGCTTGGTGAAGGAAAAGACAAAAGTCTTATATATTCATAACTGCTTGAAGGAAATACAAATTCAAAGCATTTTCTACTGTGTTTCTTTGCTCCAAGCTCCCTTTTACACTCAGGTTAACAGGCCATTGAACCTGAGGTTGTAATATGCAAACATTTATGTATGATTATCACCCTAACCAAGCTGTTGCAGGCCGTGTATGCGACATGTTTAATGACCATGTCTTGTCACATTTTAGGGACATTTTAAAGAACTGCCAGACACAGATCTCCCTGGACAGATTTTTTGTGAGAGAGGGGTCCAGTGACTCTCAAGCTGGTCCTAGTGGCATTAAAAGAAAAAGGCCAGTAACCCCAGAAAAGAACTTGCCACCTGCAGTGTTAATGGAAGGGGATTCCCCTTCCAAACACTAGCATACTACTCCATCTTCTCCCCTCCTCCCATCTTCCACACATCAACAACTCTTTAATAAATGTAAGTGACATGTTATTGTATGATTATTTCTTAATTTTTCATAAAATTGTATATAATTTAATGTCAAAAAGTTCTAAAAAAATATATTTTATTTTAATACTTTTGGATGTCTGGAACGGATTAATTTTATTTCCATTATTTCTTATGGGGAAAATAGAATCAGAGTTCGACCAAACCGGTGATCGACGGGCCCTCTGGAATGGATTACCGACGAGAACGGGGGATTGACTGTACAAGGAATAGCAATAAAAAAACGGAAAAAAATCCTAAAAATTTACGGGATGCGAGCATGTTGCTGGCGCCAATGTCACCATACATGATATAAATGACTAATTCCTTGTAGAAACATCATACGACATTGATTCTTGTACCATAGTGTTGCCATAGTTAAGCTATTTTTCTATACCAATAACTCAATTTCCATAATTTTTCTATTTTTTTTCGCTCGCGCACCACGCACGTTATGCCTCCCCTTAGTGTTCCTAATAATACAGGAGTTTGACTGAATGGGCACTATCAGTAAAAATTCTCTACCTTCTCTAGATCTGCAATTTCTCCCACTCTAAAGGGGGCTGTTAGCACCTGAGAAATCTAGAAGCTGCAACACCTCACTTCCAGTTAAAGAATACAGTACAAGTCTCTGGCCACATGCCTCTGCTTTAAGCTAAGAGACTGACTATCTTCCAAGGCTGAGGGACGGATTACCTCAGACCAGCTCTCAAGGATTGTAATTCATATTTATAATTCACTGACGAAACCTGCTTAGCAGGCGAAATATTTCGTCAATAAAGATGTCAAAGTGTTGCATGTCTTACTTGTTTTATTGGTAACATATAAAATTTATAATAATATAGTTAATTTTTTGTTCAGGGACTCAAGTTTTTAATTATTGAATGTAAATTCTCCAATACAGCCTCTCCTTACTTACTGATGTACTACTTGTTTACCGACAACTCGGAGTTGCAGTGGGCTCTCTGACGAGTCATTATTGTATACTATACGAGAACTTGGGTCATGAACGGGCAGCGCAGCGTCTCAGCATCAAGCATCTGAATCTCCTTCCTACAGCCACTCAGTACACTAGCTTTCACAGTCTCCAAGACTACATATTTGTACAAATATTCTTTTGTTTTTCTTCTTGGAAGAGGAAAAACAACAGGAAAATGGAAGTACAAAAGAAGTTCACAGTAAAGGGGTTAGCTGGTGTGTTCATCTGTGTTTACATTCTCCGTGTATCGTGGCAGCTTAAGAAATTATTAAACTCAGTTAACATAATAATAAATAATAATCGCTCTGGACTGCTTTAAATATTAGCTATCAAACCTATACGAAATATGTATGACATTTAAAGCACTCCAGAGCGATTATTTATTGTAATTATTATAAATTTATTATTATAAATTATTATTATATTATTTTTTAACACATCGGCCATTTCCCACCAAGGCAGGGTGGCCAGAAAAAGAAAAACTTTCATCATCATTCACTCCATCACTGTCTTGCCAGAGGCAAGTTATAAAACTGCAATATTAACACCCCTCCTTCAGAGTACAGACACTATACTTCCCATCGCCAGGGCTCAAGTCCGGCCTGCTGGTTTCCCTGAATCCCTTCATAAATGTTACCGTGCCTACACTCCAACAGCACGTCAAGTCCTAAAAACCATTTGTCTTTATTTGCTCCTATCTAACACGCTCACGCACGCTTGCTGGAAGTCCAAGCCCCTCTCACACAAAACCTCCTTTACTTTGCTCATACTCCAACAGCACGTCAAGTACTAAAAACCATTTGTCTCCCTTCACTCTTATCAAATATGCTCACACATGCTTGCTGGAAGTCCAAGCCCCTCGCACACAAAACCTCCTTGACTTCAGGTGCAGATGGTTTTGCTAGATAATTTTATAGAAATTGTTAGCCCAGACTGTTATGGTAGTGTGCAGGTACTCAAATAAATTCCTCGCATGGTTTTAATTCATAATCCTTAAAAAAGAAGAAAGAATTACTAACCATTTCTTGAGGTGTTCGCCCCTCAGCTTTGATAGTTGTTCAGTTCCGTAACATTAATTTCTCTGAAAAAAAGGCAACACCTTCTCTCACCACCTGCACCTTTCTCAGTACATGAAGTCAGTCACAGTTCCTTGAAGTTGTCTAAACGATCACCTAAGGAATCTCCTACCTCCTCCCTCCATCGTTTCCTAGGCCGATCCCTACCCCGCCTTCCCTCCACTACAGATTTATACACTCTCGAAGTCATTCTATTTTGTTCCATCCTCTCTATATGTCCGAACCACCTCAACAACCCCTCCTCAGCCCTCTGGATAATAGTTTTGGTAATCCCGCACCTCCTTCTAATTTCCAAACTACAAATTCTCTGCATTATATTCACACCACACATTGGCCTCAGACATGACATCTCCACTATAAAAAATAAAATACACATACAGTACACTAGTGGAAGAGCTGGTCGTAAGTCTGAATGGTCGTTAAACAGGTATACAAACCATACCATGGGCGGGGATAGAACCTGCGGTCAGAGTCATAAAACTCCAGACCGATTTCGTGAGTCATTAACCCTTTCAGGGTTTCGGCCATACTAGTACGGCTTATGCGCCAGGGTTTTGCCGTACTAGTACGCCTAAATTCTAGCGCCCTCAAATCAAGCGGAAACAGGCTGGTAGGCCTAGATGTGAGAGAATGGGTCTGTGCGGTCAGTGTGCAGTATAAAAAAAATCCTGCACCACACAGTGCACAATGAGGAAAAAAAACTGACCGTGTTTTTGGTTTAAAACAGCGACTTTGCAGTCTATTTTCGTATGGTATTTATGCTTGTATTCTCGTTTTCTTGGTCTCATTTGTTAGAATTGAAGATATATTACAGAAATAGAGATAATTTTGATTGGTTTCAAGATGACAAGTACAGTGGTACCTCGAGTTACGATGGTCCCCAAAAATCGCCCTTTTATGTAAGTTTATTTTTTTAAATGCTTTTGTAAGTATATTTTTGGGGGTGTAAAAGGACTAGTCTATTTTACATTATTCCTTATGGGGATAAATTCGTTTGGTAATGGCACTTGAACAGCATTCTCGAACGAAAAAATATCGTAACTCGAGGTACCACTGTACATTGAAACTGAGCGCAAAGTAGTGATAATGTTAGATTTTTGCCTATGTTCAAGAGTAAACAAATCAAGCCATGCATCCAATACACATCAACTGGTGAGTCTAATATTCTTGCACAGGTGCGCTGATATTATTTATACCGTTTTTACAATGATGCAGTTGTATACATAACAGTAAATCTTCTATTTTTTGTGAGAATAAAAATTCAAAATGGAAAGCAAAAGTAATGTAAGAGGGGCCTGGAGACGTGACTAATGAACAGATAAAATGTTATTTGATTGCCAGGAATGTCTGTCTCGTTTATTCTGGACCCTATTTTGAAATTGGCATCTTTTGAAATTTGTGTGAAATTGGCCAAATTGCCAATTTCTGACCACTTTATTGGGTAGTTGAAATCGGTAAATTGACGGTTTCTTATACTCAATTGATAGAACGAATGGAATTCTAGCGAAAATTTGCCGAAAATAGGGCTCAAAGTGGGCGGAATCGCCGATGCGTAAATATCATCGATACTGCTAACTTCGCGAGAGCATAATTCCATTAGTTTTCCATCAAATTTCATAATTTTGGTGTCGTTATGATCGGAAAAAGATTCTCTATCATTTCATAATTTTTTTTTTTTCAAAAATTTGCGACCCTGAGAACAAGTTTGGGAGAGGGCCTCGCGACCCTGAAAGGGTTAAACAGGTAGATCGTTAAGCGTGATTTGTCAGGGTTGCGATATTGTGTGATTTGAAAGGGTTGTGATATTGGGGATAGCAGTTGTACGTAGAATGAGGTTGGATTATCGCCTAACATCAGTAATGGCAATTTGGTGGTGATTGAAGCAATGGAGATAATGGAGAGGCGGGGATGAGCAGGGAGAGGAGAGAGAAAGGGTTGCTGAGCATTTATTACACAAATAGCCACAGCACTAGAAACAAGATGGAAGAGTTGAGATTAGCTGTAAAACTGTAAATGATGCAAAATTATAAAACTATTATGTTTCAAAAATGTCATGTTCAAATTATGTTCATATTTCATAGCTTAAATACTCAACTATACTTATATTGTAAACTGTCTACTTAATTGCTCAAAGAAAAATAGTTTATCAAATATAATCTAATACAAATGTTGAAACTTATACCTCATGTATCCTTATGTACCCTTGTGCTCCTTGTAACTCATCTAATGACCATATAATTTGTTATTGCAACACAAATTACTGATTTAATTTGTTTAATCTGATTTAATTAATTTTATAAATAAGACAAAAGTATAAAACTATGTTTCAAAAATGTCATGTCTAAACTATGTTCAAATTTCATAGCTTAAATACTCAACTATACTCATTGTAAACTATTTACTAAAATTCTTACCATTTAGTTTTAAGTTAATTTTAAGTGTGCCCAAAATGCCCTGCATATTAGGGGCTTTTGGCATGTACACCTCATAACCCCTTGTAATTCTTTGTATCATGTCCATATAAACTATTATTATTATTATTATTATTAGTATTATTATGTGTTGGGCATGATGCTTATGCAATAACTGAGACACAGTTTAATTTGAAGTCGGAACATTCCTGCTGAGTGCCACATTCAGGGGGTTTAAGTTGTTCCACATTGATAGAAATAGTGGGAAGGGGTGAGGTCTCACTACATGTCAAAAGAATAAAAATAGAATTGGTGCATTAAAACTGGTTTAAAAACAAAGATGGAACACATACACAGTCTGTGTGTTAAGTTTCTGATTTTAGGTGTGATATACTGACTCCTGAACTTAAGAGACTAAGGGACACATCTTTGGGAACAAAATGTTAAGGTTTCAAGCCATGAAAATGTAATAATTCTAGGAGATTTTAGCTTTAGTAAAAGTGACTGGAATTCTTTGACTGGGAATCTAGAGTCAAATGACTTCCTAGAGGTTGGATAATCCAGGACTGCTTTATAGAACAGTTTTTGAAAGAACCAATGAAGGGAAATAAACCACTTAATTTGGTTTTGGCTAACAAAGAGACTCCTATTAATTATCTGAGGGTTACAGAGAAGCTTGGCATTGAATGGAAGTATGATAGTAAGGATTCTACAGTAAGGGTCTCAGATTTTTGTTCTGCAGATTACAATGGGCATATAAAACATGTATCAAGTGATGATTTGGGTAATGATGAAAACTACCTCGACGATTGCAGGTGATGGTGACAGCCCGTCCAGGAATTAGGTCGCTTCACTTCCTATGAGTCAAAGAACTATTTTCCCGACACAACTATACGGTTAACTGGGTATTCCTGTCCCAGGAAGCGCCTTGGTATGATGCCCACGTGAGAGAACAAGAAAAGGAGCAGCCCAGTTCACTCAGGAGCCCGACAAAGTCTGGCCCAGCAGCACTTCTGATGATGTACACAAACTCTACTCAGTCATTTCAACATCCCATATCTTGATTCTATAGTAGCAGAGTCTGATTAAGCAATTTTTAAAATTGTAATATACTACAGTGGAACCCCGGATTTCATACTTAATCCGTTCCAGAAGGTTGGTCTAAATCCGAAATGTACAAAAACCGAAGTAATATTTCCCATAAGAAATAATGTAAATACGTACAATTAATCCTTTCCAGACACCCAAAAATATTAAAAAAAAAAAAATTTAAAGAATAACTATAATTTTACATACAGAAAACAATGAGAAATAAATATAAATGACTAATTTTAATGATAAATGAACATTACATACCTTTACTGAAGACTCTTGTTGGCATATTGAAGGCGAGGGAAGAGGGAGTTGAGGTTGTCTAGAAGGGGAATCCCCCTCCATAAGAACTTCAGGTATCAAAGCCCTCTCTGGGGTTACTTTCCTTCTTTGTCTTCTACTGGCACTGGACCCTTGTCGCACGAAAAATCTGTCCAGAGAGCTCTGTTTTGGGCGTCTCTAAGATTTGCCTAAAATGAGACAAGGTATTGTCACTGAACATGTTGCAGATACGGCTTGTATCAGCTTGGTCAGGGTGATATTTTTCAACAAAAGTTTGCAACTCATTCCACTATGTACACATGTCCTTAATCACTGAAGAAGGCACCTCCCCTCTCTCTTCCTCCTCCTCCTCTCAAGCAATTTCCTCAGCTGTGGTTTGTTGCTGTCCCAGATGAAGGTCTTGCAGCTCTTCAGTGGTTAGCTCTTCCCTGTGATCCTCCACCAACTCTTCCACATCCTGGCCACTCATATCCAACCCCATGGACTTCCACAAAGACACAATTGATTCCACAACAGGCGTAGGGTCGACAGGGTCAGCCTCAAACCCTTAAAAATCCTTCTCTTGGACACATTCTGGCCACAAACTTCTCCAAGTAGAGTTCAAAGTCTTGGAAGTCACTTCCTGCCAAGCCTTACCTATAAGGCTTATGCAATGGAGGATATTAAGTGATCCCTCCAGAATTCTCTTAGGGTCAGTTCAGTGTCCGAGGTCACTTCAAAGCACCTTTGAAACATTGCTTTCGTGTAGAGTTTTTTGAAGTTAGAAATGAACTGCTGGTCCATGGGCTGGATGAGAGAAGTGGTGTTCAGAGGCAAGAACTTCACTGTTATAAAACTGAAGTCCCTAAACAACTGGTCTTCCAAGTCTGGAGAATGAGCAGGAGCATTGTCCAGTACCAGGAGGCACTTGAGTGGCAATTTATTTTCCAGAAGGTATTTTTCACACTCTGGCCAAACACTTCATAGACCAAATCAATGAAAATTTGCCTCGTGACCCATTCCTTATTATTAGATTTCCACATCACACACAATTTACTCTTGACAACATTGTTTTTCTTGAACACACTGGGATTTTCAGTGATACACCAGTAAAGGCTTCACTTTGAAATCCCCACTAGCGTTACCACAGAACAAGAGTGTTAGCCTATCCTTCATAGGCTTGTGTCCTGGCAGTGCCTTTTCCTCCTGTGTGATGTAGGTCCTCTTTGGCATTTTCTTCCAAAAGAGGCCTGTTTTACCACAATTGAACACTTGTTGGGGAAGGAATCCTTCAGCCTCTACGTACTCCTTGAATTCATCAACGAATTCTTCGGCCGCACGTTTGTCTGAACTTGCAGCCTCACTATGCCTTACAACACTGTGTATGTCACTATGCTTCTTGAATCTGTTGAACCAGCCTTTGCTGGACTTAAAAGCACTAACAGCAACACTCGTTCCAGGCATTTTCTTTACGAGATCCACATGCAACTGCCTTGCCTTTTCGCAAATGATCGACTCCACAACACTATCTCCCGCTAACCGTTTTTCATTGATCCACACCAACAACAACAACTTCTCCACATCTTTGATTGTTTGTGATCTATTTCGTTAGCATATTTACCCCTTTCACAACTTTAGCTTCCTTGATTTCCACATTCTTTGCCAGGATGGAACAGATTGTTGATTTCGACTTCCCATACACCTTAGCAAGCTCGGCTAAACGTACGCCACTTTTATATTTTTCCACAATCTCTTTCTTGAATTCTATCGTGTTTCTCACCTTTACCAAAGTGCTGGCACTCGGAACTTTCTTTGGGCCCATGGTGGCTTATTTCGCAGTCGCAATCAATAAACAAGCAAAAAAATTTTGAAATGTTTCGGATGAATGCTCACTTAACCAGTGACAGAGCCAGACTGAGACACATACGCATGAGAGTGGCAGCGTCCCGGGAGGTGGGCGGACGCGTCTGATACGTACGATTTCCGGATGGAGGTGCGAAATCCGGACCAAAATTTCGCCCAAAAAAGTGTTCTAAATCCGAATTGTACAATATTCAGACCATACGAAAACCAGAGTTTCACTGTACCTATAAAATTATTTAACATTTTTCTGTAATTCAAGCTGTCAAACACGAAATTGTTGTACAGGCATTTTTAATAAAATAAAAGCAAGAGCCCCAAAGGAAATAAGCCACTGACTTTTTTGGGTTATCCTAGGTAATCTACACATGTTGCTATGTATGACAATTTATGTAACTATTTATGTATACCAGTACCTGAATAAACTTATTAAGGGTTCTATCCAAGAATATCAGCAACCTCAGGAAGTTTGACAGATCAAAATTCTCAAAGATCTTTGATGAATACGTATTTATTCATTTTCTAGGGAGGAACAGAAATTTATGGGCTTATCAATATAGAGGAGAGTCGTCTTATGAACCAATATATTCAGTAGTAAAACAGAGGTTAAAAAAGAATAAGAATACCTAAACAAGACCATGAAATTAAAGTTACAAAAGACAAATCCATTTTTTTTTTCCAAGTACAGCATATAGAACGAAGATTAGAGAAAAGTCAAGTCTACTTAAACCTGACTTTGAAAAATTACTGGCAATAACAAAGAAATATGCTTGATTATTTACAGTTATTTCCTTTGTGTCTTTACACAGACAAATGATATCAAAATATATTAATTATTATAGTGGATCTGAGGGAAACAAATTAGGTAATACAGTAGAACGTCATTTAGCACGATAGTTACGTTCCTGAAAAAGTCGTGTTAGATAATTTCGTGTTAAATAATTAAAAGAACTAATGGGAAAAATAGGGTTACGTTCCTGGGAGTCCCCAAAAAGCCAAACAAGTTTTTTTTAGACCAACAGATCTTACAAAAATAAAAATGAATATGTAATTGTAGTTCATTATTGTGATGTATTATGTTGTTTTTACTGCTTAAGACTACAAATGTAATAGAAATAATAGTATTTACCTTAAATTGTGGGTGCTGGTGTTTGTGGATGATTGTGAAGAGAGTGGAGAATTATGCTGTGGCCCTACTGGGCTGAGGTGGATAGTAGAAGTTCTTGAACTAAAGTCGATGGTTGAACTGAGTGTCTAACTTTAAGTCAGTAAGTCAGTCAGTCAGTCAGTCAAAGTCAGTCAAAGTCAGTCAAAGTCAGTCAGTCAGTCAGTCAGTCAAAGTCAGTCAGTCAAGTCATTCAGTCAGTCAGTCAGTCAAGTCATTCAGTCAGTCAGTCAGTCAAGTCATTCAGTCAGTCAAGTCATTCAGTCAGTCAAGTCAGTCAGTCAGTCGTGTCATTCAGTCAGTCAGTCAGTCAAGTCATTCAGTCAGTCAAGTCATTCAGTCAGTCAGTCAGTCAAGTCATTCAGTCAGTCAGTCAAGTCATTCAGTCAGTCAGCGTCAGTCAGTCAGCGCAGTCAAGTCATTCAGTCAGTCAGTCAAGTCATTCAGTCAGTCAGTCAAGTCATTCAGTCAGTCAGTCAAGTCATTCAGTCCAGTCAGTCAAGTCATTCAGTCAGTCAGTCAAGTCAGTCAGTCAGTCAGTCAGTCAGTCAGTCAAGTCATTCAGTCAGTCAGTCAAGTCATTCAGTCAGTCAGTCAAGCTCAGTTCAGTCAGTCAAGTCATCGAGCTCCATTCAGTCAGTCATAGTCAAGTCATTCAGTCAGTCAGTCAAGTCATTCAGTCAGTCAGTCAAGTCATTCAGTAGTCAGTCAAGTCATTCAGTCAGTCAGTCAAGTCATTCAGTAGTCAGTCAAGTCATTCAGTCAGTCAGTCAAGTCATTCAGTAGTCAGTCAAGTCATTCCAGTCAGTCAGTCAAGTCATTCAGTCAGTCAGTCAAGTCATTCAGTCAGTCAGTCAAGCTCAGTCTCAGTCAAGTCAGTCAAGTCATTCAGTCAGTCAGTCAAGTCATTCAGTCAGTCAGTCAAGTCATTCAGTCAGTCAGTCAAGTCATTCAGTCAGTCAAGTCATTCAGTCAGTCAAGTCATTCAGTCAGTCAGTCAAGTCATTCAGTCAGTCAAGTCATTCAGTCAGTCAAGTCAGTCAGTCAAGTTCAGTCAGTTCCATCGTCAGTCAGTCAAGTCATTCAGTCAGTCAGCCGTCAGTCAGCTTCTAGTCAAGTCATTAGTCAGTCAGTCAAGTCATTCAGTCAGTCCAAGTCATCAGTCAGTCAGTCAAGTCATTCGTAGTCAGTCAAGTACATTCAGTCAGTCAGTCAAGTCATTCAGTCAGTCAGTCAAGTCATTCCAGTCAGTCAAGTCATTCAGTCAGTCAGTCAAGTCATTCAGTCAGTCAGTCAAGTCATTCAGTCAGTCAGTCAAGTCATTCAGTCAGTCAGTCAAGTCATTCAGTCAGTCAAGTCATTCAGTCAGTCAAGTCATTCAGTCAGTCAAGTCATTCAGTCAGTCAAGTCATTCAGTCAGTCAAGTCATTCAGTCAGTCAGTCAGTTCATTCAGTCAGTCAAGTCATTCAGTCAGTCAGTCAGTCAAGTCATTCAGTCAGTCAGTCAAGTCATTCAGTCAGTCAGTCAGTCAAGTCATTCAGTCAGTCAGTCAGTCAAGTCATTCAGTCAGTCAGTCAGTCAAGTCATTCAGTCAGTCAGTCAGTCAAGTCATTCAGTCAGTCAGTCAGTCAAGTCATTCAGTCAGTCAGTCAGTCAAGTCATTCAGTCAGTCAGTCAGTCACAAACTTATGTTTGCATCTTTTTATGTGTACAAAGTAACACTTCATTACGGCCACGGGTTATGTCTTGTCTAATATCTTTGTTTTCTTTGTTAATTCAAGATCAAAACACAATTCACTCTCTCTTATTCTTCACAAACACAGCTGGCTTGTAGCCAGGACTTCTTGACGCGTATGAAATACATACGAATGCTGGGATGGTGGGGTCCGTGGTGGCTGGGTAAGGCGGATGGTGTCTGCTGAACCACAACAAGACTGCTTGTGAGAATGGTTATTTGTTTTTCCTTCCCACAAACTGTAAGTAAGTTTATTCAGGTATACACAGATACAGTTACGAAGATTATCATACATAGCAGCATATGTGTAGAGAACCTAGGATAACCCAAAAAAGTCAGAGTGACTTAGTATTTCCATTGACTGACTTGGGTTATCCTAGGTTCTCTACACATATGCTGCTATGTATGATAATGTACGTAACTGTACTCACCTAATTGTGGTTGCAGGGTTTGAGACTCAGCTCCTGGCCCTGTGTATCTGAATAAACTTACAGTTTGCAGGAAGGAAAAACAAATTCCCTTTTCCTCAAAGCATGAGGATTCTTAGGCAGTAAATAACCATGGGCTTACATTTGAAATCACCTGATGCATTACCGAAAAGGAGCAAGGTGAAGCGATCCTTTGCTGTCTTGAAGCCTGGTGCACTTTTCTCTTGCTGACTGATATAAGTTCGTGTTGGCATTTTCTTCCAGAAAACACTTGTCTCGTCAGCATTAAACACTTGATATGGCTCATAGCCACCCTTAGTAGGACCCTCACTGACTCAATGGTTTAACCCACCGCGGGCGACCGCGCACTCAAAATTTTTCCCCTCCTGCTGAACCGTGTAATATCATCTTTACGTCGTGTAAGATGATAATGTGTCGCAAATCTTAAATCGTGCAATACCCGTAACGTGCAACATAATCTCGTGCTAAATGACGTTCTACTGTATCACAGTCACTAGGAATATGGTTATTAACCCTTTGACTGTTTCGGACGTATATATACGTCTTACGAGCCAATGTTTCAGACGTATTTATACGCCTAAATTCTAGCGGCCTCAAATCAAGCAGGAGAAACATAGTAGGCCCACATGTGAGAGAATGGGTCTGTGTGGTCAGTGTGCGCAGTATAAAAAAAATCCTGCAGCAAGCAGTACATAATGAGAAAAAAAAAAACTCCGACCGTGTTTTTGAATTAAAATGCCGTCTTTGAGGTGTATTTTCGTATAGTATTTATGGTTGTATTCTCTTTTTCATGGTCTCATTTGATAGAATGGAAAACATATTACAGGAATAGAGATGATTTTGATTAGTTTCATGATGTAAACGATCTTGAAATTGAGCTCAAAGTAGCTGAAATGTTCGATTTTTGCCAATGTTCAAAAGTAAACAAATCACACCATGCGTCCAATACACATCAAATGGTGAGTCTAATATTCTTTCACAAGTGCACAGATATTATTTATACAGTTTTTACAATAATGCAATAGTCTGCATAACAATAAATCTTCTATTTTTTGTGTGAATAAAAAAACAAAATAGAAAGCAAGAGTAATGTAAGAGGGCCGAAAGACACGACTAATGAACAGATAACATCTTATTTTAGTGCTAGGGATGTCTGCATTGTTTATTCTGGACCCTATTTTGAAATTGACATCTTTTTTATTTTGCATGAAATTGGCGAAATTGCCATTTTCTGACCACTTTATTGGGTAGTTGAAATCTGTAAATTGGTGATTTCTTGTACTCAATCGATAGAACAAATGGAGTTCTAAAGAAATAGCTATGAGTTTGGTCGACTGTCCCAATGGAATTGGCCTAAAATAGGGCTCAAAGTCGGCGAAATCGCCGATGCGTATATATCACTGACATCGCTAACTTTGTGAGAGTGTAATTCCGTAAGTTTTCAATCAAATTTAAAACTTTTGGTGTCATTACAATCGGGAAAAGATTCTCTATCATTTCATAAGAAAAAATAATTTATTTTTTTTTTCCAAAATTTTCCGACATAGAATGACAGTTTCAGAATGGGGCCTCCGACAGTCAAAGGGTTAAACAGGTTGACCAATTAAAGAATATCAAGTCACCAAGTCCCAATGAATACAGTAGACCCCCGACTAACGAAAGGTTTATATAGGGAAAAAATCGTGTAAGATAAGATAAGATTTCTTCGGATTTTTAACCCCGGAGGGTTAGCCTCCCAGGATAACCCAAGAAAGTCAGTGCGTCATCGAGGACTGTCTGTCTTATTTCCATTGGGGTCCTTAATCTTGTCCCCCAGGATGCGACCCACACCAGTCGACTAACAACCCAGGTACCTATTTGCTGCTAGGTGAACATGACAACAGGTGTAAGGAAACACGTCGAAATGTTTCCCAAAGTCAAGAGCCCCTCACCAGCGTCAAGGTTCCTTGATGCTGGTGAGGAGCTCTTGATCTAGGGAATTGGATCTGTGCTCCAGTTCCCTAAATTAATACTAATACTAATAATAATAATTATAATAATACTAATAATGAGCGAGCTTCAGTTCCCTAAATTAATAATAATTATAATAAATACAATATACAGTGGTCCCTCGACTATTGGTCTTGATCCGTTCCAGGAGCTAGATCTTAACTCAAAAACTTCGAAACTCGAAACCTTATTTCCCATAAGAAATAATGTAAATACAAGTAATCCGTTCCACCCAAAAATATTCACAAAAAATTCATTTTTTTAAAGAATAAATACTATAGTTCTACATACACAAAACAATTATAAAGTAATAAATTTATAATTAAACATTTAAAATAACATTTACTTACCTTTATTGAAGAGAGTTGCTGGCATCTGGAAGATAGGGAGGAGGATAGGGGGAGGGGTTAGCATTTGGAAGGGGAATCCCCACTCCGTGCATGCCTGCTACACACTCTGCATCCCTGCTACACTCCCTGCATCCCTGCTACACTCCTTCAGTTCGATGGTGTTCCTCACTTTCTTTACCACAGGGGTGCCACTAGGAAGCTTCTTTGGACCCATGGTGACTTATTTCACAGTAACAATCACTTAAACCAGCAATAAACAGAGTAAATTTATTGTGAAATGTTTGGAAGAGCGCGCTGGGTAATGTTCTCTCAATGGTAAACAACGGTAGACTGGCATCCTGCACGGCAAGGCGCGCAAGCGCGGGCAGGCAGACAGGTCTGGTACGGACCGATACATGAGGGATAGAGCGATACACAAGGGAAACATTGACCGAAACACGAAATAACAGATATTCAGAAACACCGAAACACGAGGGATCACTACAGTGGTCCCCCGGATCTCGTACTGCTCCCAACTTGAACAATTATGTAAGTGTCTTTTTGTAAGTGCTTTTGTAAATGTATTTTAGGGGGTCTGAAATGGACTAATCTAATTTACATTTGTCCTTGTGGGAACAAATTCGTTCAGTAACGGCACTCTAACAGCCTTCTGGAAAGAATTATTGACGAAATCTGGGGGTCCACTGTACAGGTCTCCCAACACATTCGCGAGGGTTAGGGGATCAAGAGCCTCGTGAATGTTGAAAATTTGCGAATGTTTGGTGCACAAATATATTGTAGGGAAATATAATAATAGCATTTACTTAGATTAACAATACTGCTTACTTAACCTATTGAACCATGAACAATCATAAAACACATGATTACGCAGATCAGTTCTGGTCTCCATATTACAGAATGGATATAAATTTGTTAGAAAACATTCAGCGTAGAATGACTAAATTAATACATAGCATTAGAAATCTTCCATATGAAGAAAGATTGAAGACTCTTAAATTACATTCACTTGTAAGACGAAGAATGAGGGGAGACATGATTGAGGTATACAAGTGGAAAATGTGTATTAACAAAGGGGATATAAATAAGGTCTTGAGGATATCTCTCCAAGAGAGAAAACTCAATAATGAATTCAAGTTAGATAAGTTTAGATTTAGAAAGGATATAGGAAAGTATTGGTTTGGAAATAGGGTAGTTGATGAGTGGAACAGTCTGCCTAGTAGGGTTATTGAAGCTAGGACCTTGGGTAGTTTCAAATTTAGGTTGGATAAATTCATAAGTGAGAGGGGTTGGTTTTGAGTGAGACTTGCACATGAGTAAATAGAATTATCAAAGCTTATTTCTTGGGTAGCATTGAAAATTGGGTTGAGGAAATATTCTATAGTTGATTAAATGGTTGTGTGAATTTCGGTGTTGAACACAGGCATTCCTTGAGTCATCAGATCTGCCTGCGTACTGGTGTTCTGAAATACGTGAAACATCCAGAGACCTCCAAACATGTATTTCAGAACACCAGTACGCAGGCAGATCTGACGACTCAAGGAATGCCTGTGTTCAACACCGAAATTCACACAACCATTTAATCAACTATAGAAACGCAAGACTCATCGCCAGAGAAGACAACACTCAATACCGAAGAATCCGGGAATCATCACTTATCTGCATATCCAACAACTTCAACCAGAACAAAGGCTTCTACAGAGTCTGTCTGGATAGAATTTTTACAGAGTCTGTCTGGATAGAATTTTTACAGAGTCTGTCTGGATAGAATTTTACAGAGTCTGTCTGGATAGAATTTTCAGAGGGGCATGAAAAATTGATTTTAGGTGTGATATACCGTCCCCCAAACTTAGATAGGGACCAAGGGAGACTACTATGGGAGGAAATTGTTAAGGCCACAATGCACGATAACGTAGTTATTCTGGGTGACTTCAACTTTAGTCAAATTGATTGGAATTTTTTGACTGGGAATTTAGAATCTAACGATTTCTTAGTAGTTCAAGATTGTTTTTTGAAGCAGTTTGTGACAGAACCTACAAGGGGAAATAATCTGCTTGACTTAGTTCTGGCAAACAAGGAAACCCTTGTTAATAATTTAGAAATTACAGAGGAACTCGGCGCAAGCGACCACAAATCAATTACCTTTGTCATTGAATGGAAGTTTCATAGTAGGAATAACTCAGTAACGGTCCCAGATTTTCGCTTAGCAGATTACAATGGACTTAGAGAACACTTATCATCTGTGGACTGGGGTAATGAAGAGAGCTATCAATATGACAGTTTTCTGAACACTATACATGCTGCCCAAAAAACATTTATCCCATATAAAGAAATTAGATCGAATAGAAATGACCCAAAATGGATGAATAATAGGCTCAAATATCTTTTAGGGCAGAAGAAAGGAATTTATAGGCGTATCAAAAGAGGTGAGGGTCATCTTACGAATCAGTATATTGACATTAAGAGGGACGTTAAAAGGGGATAAGAAAAGCTAAGCGGGACTACGAAATTAAAGTTGCTAGGGATTCGAAAACTAACCCAAAAGTTTTTTCCAGGTGTATAGAACAAAAGTTAGAGATAAGATAGGTCCCCTTAAAAATAATTATGGGTATCTTACTGACAAAGAGAATGAAATGTGCTCTATTTTTAATAATTATTTTCTCTCGGTTTTCACTCAGGAAGACACTAATAATATCCCAAGAATTAGGTATTTTAGTGGGCCTGAAGAAGATAAATTATGTAGTATCACAGTCACTAGCGAAATGGTTATCAAACAGATAGACCGTTTGAAGCAAAATAAATCGCCAGGCCCTGATGAGTTTTTTTCAAGGGTTCTTAAGGAATGCAAAATTGAACTCTGTGAACCCTTAACTAACATTTTTAACCTATCTCTTCAAACAGGTGTAGTGTCTGATACGTGGAAGATGGCTAATGCAATTCCTATTTTTAAAGCAGGGGACAAGTCGTTACCATCAAATTACCGCCCAATAAGTCTAACTTCAATTGTAGGCAAATTATTAGAGTCGATTATAGCTGATAACATAAGAAGCCATCTCGATAGGCATAATTTGATTAATGATACTCAACATGGATTCACCAGGGGCCGTTCCTGCCTAACTAATTTATTAACTTTTTCAGTAAGGCTTTTGAGGCAGTTGATCATGATAAAGAATTCGATATTGTTTATTTGGATTTTAGTAATGCTTTTGATAGAGTACCACATCAGAGACTGTTAAAGAAAGTGGCTGCTCACGGCATTGGAGGAAAAGTGTTTTCATGGATCGAGTCATGGCTCACCAATAGGAAGCAGAGGGTGTGCTTTAATGGGGTTAAATCTGAGTGGGGATCTGTAACAAGTGGCGTTCCACAGGGATCGGTTTTGGGCCCGTTGTTGTTTATAATATATATAAATGACCTTGACGAGGAATTACTAGTGATATGAGCAAATTCGCTGATGACACGAAGATAGGTAGGATAATCGATTCAGACGTAGATGTCACGGAACTTCAGGAGGATTTAGACAAACTCAATTCCTGGTCAGAAAAATGGCAGATGCAGTTCAATGTAGATAAATGCAAAGTTCTAAAGCTCGGGAATGTTCATAACCCTAGCACCTACCAGCTTAATAATGTTGAACTCAGCCGTACAGAATGCGAAAAGGATCTGGGGTTATGGTAAGCAGCAACCTCAAACCAAGTCAGCAATGCCTAAGCGTAAGAAATAAAGCAAATAGATTACTGGGATTTATATCAAAAGTGTAAGCAACAGAAGTCCAGCGGTTATATTACAGCTTTATACATCATTAGTAAGGCCTCACCTAGATTATGCAGCTCAGTTCTGGTCTCCATTTTACAGAATGGATATAAATTCGTTAGAAAACATTCAGCGACGAATGACAAAGTTAATTCATAGCATTAGAAATCTTCCGTATGAAGAAAGATTGAAGACCCTTAAATTACATTCACTTGTAAGACGAAGAATGAGGGGAGACATGATCGAGGTATATAAGTGGAAGATGGGTATTAATAAGGGGGATATAAATAAGGTCTTGAGGATATCTCTCCAAGAGAGAACCCGCAATAATGGATTCAAATTGGATAAGTTTAGATTTAGAAAGGATATAGGAAAATATTGGTTTGGAAATAGGGTAGTTGATGAGTGGAACAGTCTGCCTAGTAGGGTCATTGAAGCTATGACCTTGGGTAGTTTCAAATTTAGGTTGGATAAATTCATGAGTGAGAGGGGTTGGATTTGAGTGGGACTCGCATTTGAGTTAATAGAATCTTCAAAGCTTATTTCTTGGGTAGAATTGAAAATTAGGTTGGGCAATTATTCTGTTAGTGGGATGGATTGTGAAGGACCTGCCTAGTATGGGCCAACAGGCCTGCTGCAGTGTTCCTCCTTTCTTATGTTCTTATGTTCTTATGTAACATAGCTGAACCTATTGCCAAGAAACTTCTTCGCTATCTCACATAAGAACTTAAGAATGGAACACTGCAGAAGGTCTACCCATATACAGTGGACCCTTGCTATTCAAACACTCCAAAACTCACCCTCATTCCAGAATGCTGTTCAAGTGCTGTTACCAAATGAATTTATTCCCATAAGGAATGATGTAAATTAGATTGTCTATTTCAGACCCCCAAAAATACACTTATAAAAGCACTTACAATAATATAAATATATAAAAGGGTGAGTTTTGGAGTGTTCGAATAGCGAGGGTCCACTGTACTTGTCCAATTTCTTTTTAAAGCTACCCAAGGTTTAAGACTCCATCACCCTACTCTAAAGATTGTCACATGCAGCATTCTCTACCTGACCCAGCATTCTCCACCTGACTAAATCCTATAAATACTCGAGTATCTTTTATCCAGGTAGATCTGTTTGTGACTCGATAAAGCCCACTGCGTGGGCGAAACGTTGTCAATAAAGGATCACATTATACTGCTTATGTGTTTATTTTTCCAATCAATTATCCTACCTATCTTCGTGTCATTGGCGAATTTGCTCATATCACTAGCAATTCCCTCATCAAGGTCATTGATATATATTATAAACAACAACGGGCCCAAGACTGATCCCTGTGGAACGCCACTTGTTACAGACCCCCACTCGGATTTAACCCCATTTATGCACTCTCTGCGTCCTATTAGTGAGCCATGACTCGATCCATGACAGTACTTTTTTCCCAATGCCATGAGCTGCTACTTTCTTTAATAGTCTCTGGTACGGTATTCTATCAAAAGCCTTACTAAAATCTAAATAAACAATATCGAAATCTTTATCGTGATCAACAGCCTCAAAAGCTTTACTGAAGAAGGTTAATAAATTTGATAGGCAGGAACGGCCACTCGTGAATCCATGCTGAGTATCATTAATCAAATACAATATAATACAATACAATTTTATTTCTTTACTCGTGTACATGGGTTTACATTACAATCATAAATTGAGGTGCAAGGAGAGCCTCTGGCATGCCTTGGCATTAGGGGCAGCTTAGTCTAATGGCTTATAGACTATGAACATAATATTGGAGTAATTGAGTGAGTTTGAATTGGTAGATCAGTCAGATTATGATATGATGATAATACATTGTTCATTACAAAATGATGATAGACATTGTAACTAGTGTTTAGTAGGATGGAACATAATAGCAAAAGTTAAATTATCTTAATGAAAATAACATTGAGCATTTTGAGAGTAATTTACAGTTTGAGTATTTAGTTTAGGGTGATTAAGTGGCAATCTAGCTGGCTTCTTATAATATCAGCTATAATTGACTAGTAATTTGCCTACAATTGAGGTCAGGCTTACTGGGCGGTAATTTGAAATTACCCAAGGTTTTATTTTCGATAGGACCTTGGGTACCTTTAAAAAGAGATTGGACAAATATACGAGTGGGAGGAGCTGGGTATGATTGGTGTCATGGGTACATAATATCATAAAGGAGGAACACTGCAGTAGCCCTGTTGGCCTAGACCCCCACCTTCATTCTGAAATTCAAAAAATTCTGAAATTCGAAACACTGCTGGCCCCAAGGGTTTCAGATAAAGGGATGGGGACTGTAGTGGCAGGCTTCCTTGTGAAGAACATTGTGATGGGCAACTGAGACCATTTCCTCTTCATATCTACAAACAGAGTATTGTAGGGAATTATGCTTCTATCAATGTCGTTCATCACTTTCAAAGCCCTCAACATAAATATGATTGGGTGGCATGGAATTCGCGAATGTTCGAAGCCCGCGAAAGTGGAATTCACGAATGTGGAGGGAGGCCTAC
Organism: Cherax destructor; assembly: GCA_009830355.1. Classification (NCBI taxonomy): domain Eukaryota; kingdom Metazoa; phylum Arthropoda; class Malacostraca; order Decapoda; family Parastacidae; genus Cherax; species Cherax destructor. The sequence goes on from WNWK01031901.1 coordinate 21,274, forward strand.
CCGGAGTTTACCTAGAGAGAGTTCCTGGGGTCAACGCCCCCGCGGCACGGTCTGTGACCAAGCCTCATGGTGGATCAGAGCCTGATCAACCAGGCTGTTACTGCTGGCCGCACGTAGTCCGACGTACGAACCACAGCCCGGCTGGTCAGGTACCGACTTTAGGTGCCTGTCCAGTGACCGCTTGAAGACAGCCATGGGTCTATTGATAATCCCCCTTATGTACGCTGGGAGGCAGTTGAACAGTCTTGGGCCCCTGACACTTCTTGTGTTCTCTCTCAAAGTGCTAGTGGCACCCCTGCTTTTCATTGGGGGGATGTTGCATTGTCTGCGGAGTATTTTGCTTTCGTAGGAAGTGACTCTCGTGTGCAAGTTTGATACTAATCCCTCTAGGATTTTCCAAGTGTATATAATAATGTATCTCTCCCGCCTGCATTCTAGGGAGTACAGGTTTAGGAACTTCAAGCGTTCCCAGTAATTGAGGTGGCTTATTGCAGTTGTGTGTGCTGTGAAGGTTCTCTGCACATTTTCTAGTTCAGCAATTTCACCTGCCTTCAAAGGTGCAGTTAGTGTGCAGCAATATTCCAGCCTAGACACAACAAGCGACCTGAAAAGTGTCATCATGGGCTAGGCATCCCTGGTTTTGAAGGCTCTCATTATCCATCCTGTCATTTTCCTAGCAGATGCGATTGCTACAGTGTTATGGTCCTTGAAGGTGAGATCCTCTGACATGACCACTCCCAGGTCTTTGTCATTAGTTTTTCGCTCTATTGTGTGGTTGGAATTTGTTTTACACTCCGATGAAATTTTAATTTCCTCACGTTTTCCATATTGGAGTAATTGAAATATCTCATCATTGAACTTCATATTGTTTTCTGCAGCCCATTTAAAGATTTGGTTGATGTCTGCTTGGAGTCTTGCAGTGTCTTCAATGGTGGACACTGTCATGCAGATTTGGGTGTCATCTGCAAAGGAAGACATGGCACTGTGGTTTATATCCCTGTCTATGTCCGATATGAGGATGAGGAACAAGATGGGAGCGAGTACTGTGCCTTGTGGAACAG